>PVHX01005216.1:0-114802 GCA_004024805.1 Geosciurus inauris | reverse complement strand
AGAGTGGGGTGTCTCCCTCGGCCTCCTGACCACCACGTGAGCCGCCTCCCTCTGCCGCAATCCTGCCGTCACGACCAGCCTCACGCCGGGGCCGAGGAATGGCCCTGCTGTCCGCGGCCTGAGGCCTCTGAAATCATGAGCCTGACATCAGCTTTCCCCCCTCTACAACTGTGCTGGTCAGGCCTTTCAGCCACAGCAGCAAAAAGGCTGACCAAGATGCCTGGTGTCCCTGGGCACACGGACGGCTCTGCCTCAGTGCCCGCATTTCACGCAGAGCAAACAAGCCCTCGGGGTGAGCAGCCTGCACGGGTCCACAAACATCCAGAGGCCTGGCTGCCCCACGGCCACCTTGCCTTCACCTGTACTGCCTCAGGATGGCCCAGACACACCTGTCCCATGTCCCCAGAGCCCTTGGGCATCAACTGAGACCCCCAGGTTCTCAGTTCCATTCAGCCACTGGCTGCCAAGCTGTCAGGTGCCTGTTCCCATAGCGATGAGGCCAGTCCTGCCGAGGCTCACGCTCTGCACACACGTGCTTGGGACCTGCAGGCCCTGCCCTGCGGTGGGCCCTCTGGTAGTGAGGACTGGGTGCTTCTCTCACTGTATCTCCTCTGCTTGGCATAGGGAAGGAGAGTCACCTGTAGAAAGGGTGACTTGGGGCCACATGTCCCCTCTCCAGTGCAAGACTGTGAGGAAAGGAAAAAGCCACAGAATCCCAGAACTGCCTCATATCCCGCAGAGGCTGCGAGCAGCCCTGGGCAGAAGTCCCTGCATGGGGCCCATGGCTCTGAGGAGAAGCCCTTGGGTGAGCCCTGGCCTGGCTGGCCGGCCTCCTGCAGGCTTCCCAGCAAGACGCCTCCTTCCCGGGCCACAGGAGAGGCTGCCAGCAGAGAGAACCAGAGGAGTGCTTGTGCAGGAGTCTGGCCGCAGCCTCCGAGGGCAGCAGAGC
This sequence comes from Geosciurus inauris, assembly GCA_004024805.1. Classification (NCBI taxonomy): domain Eukaryota; kingdom Metazoa; phylum Chordata; class Mammalia; order Rodentia; family Sciuridae; genus Geosciurus; species Geosciurus inauris. Next base: position 113,853 of record PVHX01005216.1, on the reverse strand, counting down.
AAGGACACGCGGATCTGCCCGGGACAGTGGGCGGGGCGCCCGGGCCCAGAGCCTGGAGAGACTGCCATGCGATTGTGACAGCTTGTGCCATCGGGTGCAGGGAATCGACATCAACACGGATGCCAGACGGGAACAGGAGGGAGAGCAGGCTGGGCAGCAGCCACCCTGCGTCCTCTCCCTCGTCCTACAGCAGAATCGCCTTTTATAGCCAGGCTGCTGTTTAACCATGGAGGGGACACGGAACAGACAGGAGTGCCAGGGCTGCGGGTGCCGGAGGAGCGGTCAGGGCGGGGCAGGTTGGAGGTCCCAGGGCCTGTAAGGGGCAAGGGCAGGACCTGGTGGCATGTCCTGCATGGGCCATGTGGACACACCTGGGGGGCTGCCCACCTCTGTCTACTTCTACAGAGAGACGCCAGATACTTCACCGGACGTCCAGCACCAGGGGCAGAGCCAGGATTCGGGAGAAGCCCCTCAAACTGGCCTTGCTCCCCCCAGGCTGGGAGGCGACGCCAAGCAGGGCAGCGTGGACAGCGGGGTCTCTTGGCAGAGAAGCCCAAGGAATGCGACTGTCCCAGGCTACACATGCAGCTCAGGATGGGACCCAGAGACCAACAAAGATACGTGGGGCTGGCTCCCACGGGCGGTGGCTGTGAGGACACCCAGCCACTGGAGAGGCAGGGCAGGGCCAGCACCATGCTGGGAGCCGTCCAGGTTCGCCTGCACTGATCGGCCTTTCCTGGACGCTGGGGCTGGAGGGGTTCTCTCCACGGGCGGCAAGAGCCGCAAGGGGCCTGCTGAGATAAGGTGTGTGTGTGGGAGACTTTTATGGACGTCCTCCAGGAGCCTGGCCAGCCGTGGCGTCCCACCTCTCGAGTCCAGGGAGGAAGTGTGCTTCCTTGAATGCTTTCCAGACAGAGACGCAGGAGGAGAGTGTGAGCACCCAGCTCCTGGGCGGCTCCAGGCCACATCACTACCAGGCCTGTGGGTCCAGGAACGCACCCACACATGGCTGGGCATCTCCACCCTCCTGGTAGTCTGTATGAGCTTCCTGTGGTCTGCTGTAACAAGTCACACTCATGTGGTCGACTGCAGCAGTCTCGGTAGTCCTAGAGCCTCGGGGTCCAAGATCCAGGCGTGTGCAGGGCATGTTCCCTCCAGGGGCTGCCGCGGGGTCCTTCCTGCCTCTTCCAGCTCCTGGGGCCCCGGAGGCCCTGGCTTGTGGCCACATCATTCCAGCCTCTGCCTCCGTCCTCACAGGCTTTCCTTTGCCTCCCTCTTACTGGACACTCATGGTTACATCTAGGGACATCGGATGATCCAGGATGGTCTCCCATCTCGAGATCCCTGAACCCAATGCTCCATAGCCCCTTGGCTTCACCGCGTCCCCCGAATCGGGCTTGACCCTTGGGAGCCGCTGCTCAGCCTCCTACAACCTCTTTCCAGGGCAAATGCAGGTGCTTGCAGGAAATGCCACCGTGCTGCCCAGCCAGGCTCACCTGAGCTGCACCAGGGACAGACCACACCAGGCTGTGGCGTGAGGCTCTCTGTGGACACTGCCATTCAGGGTGACAAGGTACTCTAGAACCACACACGCTGCTGACTGCACGGGGTAGGTGGGTGTGCAGGCGGCCCCAGGATGCTCAGGGGCCCGTCCTCAGGCGGCCCCAGGACGCTCAGGGGCCTGTCCTCAGGCAGTCCCAGGACGCTCGGGGGCCCGTCCTCAGGCAGTCCCAGGACACTCGAGGGCCCGTCCTCAGGCGGCCCCAGGACGCTCGGGGGCCCGTCCTCAGGCGGCCCCAGGACGCTCGGGGGCCCGTCCTCAGGCAGTCCCAGGACGCTCGAGGGCCCGTCCTCAGGCGGCCCCAGGACGCTCGGGGTCCCATCCACAGGTCAGTCAACACTGGATCAAAAATACTGAGCAACAAGGCTTTGTGGGGTTTTCCCTGTGGTTGTTCCAACTGCCCACATGGCACTCATGTGGCGTCCAGTGGGCAACATCCTCTAGAGACCAAAGTGAGCAGGGAGATGCGCACAGGTGCCAGGCGAGCACCGGGCACCTCAGGCAAGGAACCCGAGAACATCCCCAGATCCGGTGCCGTGGGCGGTCCTACAGCCAGTGCCCATAATGCCACGGAACACCTGCACTTAGTGCCACCGTGTCTTCGACTAGAAAAAGATTGAAATGACAAGAAAAAGGAAAACCACGAGGCCAGGAGCAGAACTGCGGGGTCGGCGTGTGTGACTCGGGAAGCTCCGGCCTGCCCGCCCTCCCCAGGGTGTCCCCTGACCCCAGCCCCCAGGCACCAACAGCAGGGGCTGGAGGCCCGGGCATGGGTGGGGAGCGCCCCAGGAACAGAGGGGCTTTCTAGGGACCGTCCTCGCCTGGTGCAGTGGGGCTCAGCTGCAAAGCCAGCTCCTCCCTGGCAGGGGAGGACGCGTGTGCATGCAGCCCAGAGCACCCCCACAGGAAGCCCTTTGAGGGAGATCAGGTGGCCAGATGGCATTTGAGAAGGAAGGTTAGGCCAGCAGAGCGGGAAGGGGCGGAGGAGAAACCGAAGAGCCTCTGGCTGCCGCCCCCAGGCGGCCTTGGTTTTGCACCTGGGTCAGAACAATTTGCAGGTGGCCAGGAGGTGGGGGGTAATGGGGGAGTCTGGGGAGCAGCAGGACCCTGTGCGGAGCAGGCTGTGGTGGGCTGTGACTCAGCAGAGCTCCGTCCCCACGGCCGCCCCTGCTTCCTTAAGCTTCAAAGGTAAGGCTTGCAGCGCAAAGGGACTGCGGCTGGCCGGGGACCACAGGAACACAGGGACACTCTGAGCAAATGGCCGGCCAGCAGTCTGGGAGCCATGGGGGCAGCGTGGGGGCTCCCCCACGTGATGCCGGTTCGTAACGTGGAGCTGGCGCGCGAGTCCCCGGCCAGGCACATTGTGTAGGCCTGCGGCAGCTGCTCTCCCTGCCTGACCCTGGGGCCAGCTCCTGCCTCCAGGCAGCCCCTCTGCAGCCAAGGGCTGGAGGCAGAGTCTCTGCGTCCTCCAGGGCAGGAACAGGGCCACCCAGGCCTGCAACAGTCTGTTGGGGCCCCCAGGGCCAGACACCTGGCTTCCCCCCTCTGGTGTGCGGGCGGCCCCTCCACCAGCACCACCGTGCACAGACCAGCCCTGCACCTGTGACCACCCGAAGCCTGCACGCCCGCCCCAAAGCCACTCCACTTCCAACCGCTTTTTAAAAACATTGAAGTGAGGTTTGCATGACATAAAATGAAGCATTTAGAGCTGGTGCAGCTCAGTGGCAGGACACTTGCCCCACACGCCCAGGCCGGTTCCATCCCAGCACCGAAAAAACCACGACGGTTGCACACTGAGCAGGTCAGGGCAGGGGGGCACTCCCAGGACTGTGCCACCTTCACCCGCTTCCAGAACGTTCCATCACCCCAAAGCAGCCCGTCCTTGAGAGCAGCCCCCGCCTGTCCCCCCAGCCCTACAGGTCCACATCCGTCTCTGGACTCTCCTGTCACTGGGTCACACATTGTGACCTGTGTCTGGCCCTCACTGAGCACCAGGTCCTCAGGTCCATCCACACTGCCGTGGTCACCTCCTGCTGGTGGCCAAGGACACTCCAGGTGGATGGGCCCCGACACGTTTATTCACTCGTCTGTCGATGGACGTTTAGGTTGTTTCCACCTCGGGGCTGCTGGAGCAAGCGTGTGCGCGTGCGCGTGGCCACCTGTCCCACACACCTGGGAGCAGAGCTGCTGAGTCATCAGATTCACTTTTTCCTGTGTCACCAGGGGCCAGGCCATACCTCCTGTGGCCCCTCTGTGACTGGCTTTGGTGACCTGTCATTGTAATGGGCAGCTGTGCGGCTACTGTGTCCTTCTGTCCTCAGCCGGTGCTGGGTCACGCTCTGCCTCGGGTCCAGTGCCTCAGCTTCCCCAGACAGGCCAGCGGACTGGGGCAGGGGGTAGCAGGAGTGCTGTGCCACGGAGGGTAGTGTCCCCTGGACAGTCTGAAGGGTCCTGGGCAGCAGGGCTGGGGCGCCAGCCCTCCCCACATGGGCAGCCTCCCTGGAGATCTCTGGCGTCGTCTCAGCCCGGGGCTCGGACAGCAGGGTCTCTCGTAAGCTGCCTGCTGGCCCCCTGCAGGTGCCCTCTGTGTCCCTCCTGGACCTCGCCTGACCCCTCGCCAGGTCTGTCCTGTCCAGCTTGAGCCGTGCGCAGGCCTCACCCAGCAGCCAGCCACCACAGCAGGGTCCCGCAGAGGGGCAGCTGGAGGTCCTGGGGCGTTGGGTGGGCTCGAGGGACGCAGGGAGCGGGGCTCGGGAGCAGCCTTGCCCATGTCCGGACCTCCAACCGACACTCACGGAAGGACAGTGTGTGTGCATTGTAAACTCACAGGCTGGGTGGACAGGGACTGCCCTTCAGAGCCGGCAGCCAGACTGGCCACCCTGTGACAGTCCGGGAGACCCAAGAGGGACCACTGGCTGGCTGGGTGGCCCTCAGGGGACAGGAAGGAAGGGTCCAGGAAGAGCAGGTCAGCACAGTCATCACAAGGGCAAGCTCAGGTGGTGAGGTACCTGCCCAGCACCCGAGGGCAGAGACAAGAGCGTGAGTTCAGAGACCTCGGGAAGCACCTGGCCGGGTGGCCCGGGGACAGCAGGGGCCTGGGCCGGGGGTACCCTCCAACTGGGGGCGCAGACACCTGCCTCAGAAGGGAAGCTGACCCTGGGCTCCTGCAAGCAGTGGACAACAGAAACCCAAGTCCCATGTGCAGGACTGCAGCCGCCAGGGACAAGCGTCATGAACGCTCTCAGCAATGACTGCCTCCGGCCAGCCCCCTGCAGACCTGCAGACCTGCCACCCCGCGTGTCCCACAGGCGTGGGGCAGCCTGCCAGGTGGTGCCCTCTGCCAATCTGCTTTCCGGGCAGCTGGGGCTCCTCACACTGACCCCTTACTAAGCCATTCCGCCGAGGATCCAAGGCCCTGGCGAGACGGGCTTGGAATCGCAGGGTGGGGGTGGCCAGTGGGCCGCGGTGTCTGCAGGCTGACTTCAGGGCAGAGGAATTCACCCGGCCAGCGTCTAGACTGCGGGGTTTCTGGGATGCCAAGCCGCTGCCTGGGATGGTGCTGCAGGCGGGCTGTGCTGCCCCCCAGTGGTCATGGCCCCAGGGGCCGCTGCAAAGACAGCTGGTGCAGGTGCCAACAGGGCGGAGGGCGGTCCTGGCCCAGGAGGCTTGCAGTGGGGTGGAAGCGCAGGGCCACTTGGCCCTGGACACAAGGCCAGCTCATTCCCTTGGGTGGAGTCCTGGGCACTGCAGGGTGCTGACCAGCGTCCCTGCCGCCACCCACTCCAGGCCAGGACACCCCAGGCGTGACAGTCACACATGTCCCCAGACATGGCCTGGTGTTCCTGGGAGCAGAATCACCCCAGTTGGGATGCCCACACATGGGGATCGTGATGGGTCCTTCAGGGGACCCTCTGAATCAGGGGACAGCACACTGGCTCCCGGGCCACCTGTCTGTATCAGGTCCCACTGGCCCACGCCGCACGCCCCCATGCACCATGACGGCCACGTCTGGGCCCTGAGGGCAGTCTGGCAATAGTGATAGAGGCCTGTGGTCCACAAACCCAGAACTATTGATTATCTGGCCCTTTATGGTCAGCCTTTGCCAACCCCTGGTCTAGACAATGCCCAGGGGAGCTGACACACACAGTCATCGCGCAGGAGACGCTATGTGGCTTGGTAGCGCCCGGAGGAAATGGCATGGCTCGGAGGGACGGGTGGGAGTGGACTGGACAGAGGAGGTGCAAACCCAAGAGCTGAGGCTGGACAGCCTCTCCAAAAGGGCACATCTGAGCCGCGGTCCTAAGGAGCAGGCGGTCAGTGTGTACTGCAGGGAAGGTGTCCAGCAGAGGGCAGCCCGTGCAAATGTCCTGCATCAGGAGGCTCTCTGGGAGGGGCAGTGGAGAGCGAGGTCTGGGAAGCCCACATGCTGTGTGGCCACTGTGACGTGTTTGGATTCGGGACACAGGAGGCCTTGGGAGCAGGAAGTCATGTGGTACACAGAACCCCCTGCCCCTGCTGGCAACAGCCTTGATGGTGGCTGGCTTCCCAGGCCAGCCCTGAGCCAGCCTGCACTCTGCCGCAGAGGCCGAGCTGGGAGTGGCCCGGGCCCACCCCCGCAGCCCAGGCCCTCCTCGACTGTCCACCTCTCCTATCTGCCCTGGCTCAGAGCTTGCAGGACGCAGGCAGCTGCCCAGGACTCCCTGCCCCCAGGATGTGGGTGTCCACTTCCCAGGAGCCGAGGCCGTGTGAGGGGCTGCTGGCAGGAGGGCTTGGTGGAGGGGTGACAGGGCAGGGCACCCCATCCCCCACCATCCCCCGATTCAAGCAAGGAGCACAGATGCTCAAGGCAGGAGCTCCCTGCAGCCTGGGAAGCCACCCAGGTCCCGGGAGCCCACCACAGGCCACGAGGGCCGTAGCAGCACCAGGAGCCACGCCACCTGAGACCCTGGACATGGCTCAGCGGGGTCACTGCACAGAGTCCAGGGCCTGCAGGGTGCTGAGTAGCCGCCCCACACTCAGGAGCTCACCGTGTGCTTTTGTGAATCAAGTTTTACTGGCGCACGGCCAGGCCCATTCGCTTACACGTGGCCTGTGCCGGCTTTCCAGCGCGCAGGCAGAGTGGGTGGCCAGGAGCGGACGGCCTGCCTGCACACTCCAGGGTATTTACAGTCTGTCCTTGCAGGGGACTGCTTGCTGTCCACATTCTAGACTACGGCCAGTTTGTAGCAAGTGCTGTTGATAATCATGCCAAGCCCTGACCAAGGTGCAGAGTGTCCTCAAACCTCAGATGACCTGCAGTGTCCACCACGCACCACCTCTTAACACAAGCACCATTGTCCCTCAGCCACGAGCAGGAATGAGGTGACAGCTGCAGTGTGGAGGGACCTGAGGACCTGGTGCTCAGTGAGAGCCAGACACACAGGCCACAGTGTGTGACCAGTGACAGGGGAGTGCAGGGCAGGGGAGTCCAGGGATGGGACTGGACTCACAGGGCAGGGCTGGGGGGAGGACTGCCTCTGGGGAGAGGCAGCCTTCAGGGCAGTGGGATGTTCTGGAATTAGTGGTGATGGCTGCACAAATCTACAAATGTGCTAAAAACCGTGGGTTGTACACTTTTATTTTTTTATTTTTATTTATTTTTTGGGTACTGGGCATTGGACTCACGGACACTCGACCACTGAGCCACATCCCCAGCCCTATTCTGTGTTTTATGTAGAGACAGGGTCTCACTGAGTTGCTTAGCGCCTCGCCATTGCTGAGGCTGGCTTTGAACTCGCGATCCTCCTGTCTCAGCCTCCCTAAGTGCTGGGATGACAGGTGTGGCCACCGCGCCCGGCTGGGTTGTACACTTTTAAAGGGTGAATTTTATTGTGTGTGAAATAAAACTCAATAAAGCTATTATTTGGGGGAAAAGAACAACCAGCTCCTGCAGAGTGAAGCGAAGCCAGCCCGACTGCGCGGCAAGACAAGCCTCGGCCCCGGCCCTGCCCGGCCTCCTCCCTCTCTACTGTGACGTCCACCCCACGTCCCCTCGGCACCCTGCGGGGCAGCGTGCTGGGAAACCCACTGCAAGAGGCTGCTCAGGCCCCCGAGAAACAGGATGTCGGAAACCGCATTACATGGAGGCAGATGGAAAGGTCTGGCCGGAAGCCCGACCCCGAGCAGTGAGGGCAGGCGTGGCTTTCGGGGAAGGTCCCAGCTGCTGGTGGGCTTCGCAGGGCCCGGGCAGCCCTGGCAGCCCAGGGTCCCCAGGCTGAGCAGCTCGCATCCTGCAGGGAACAGACTTGTGGCTGCAGTGCTGGCCCCACTGGGCTCTGTGGCTGCCTGGGGTCACCTCTCAGCACGCACCTTCCCTGGCTTACGGGGTGAAGCCCTCGAGGCTCCGATGGTCAGGCTTCCACATGGGCTGGTGACCCCTGCTCTGCAGATGGTGCCCTGCAGACAGGCTTTGCCCTTGCTGACGTGCCTTTCTCCTGGGGGACCCAACCCTCCCCTCCCGCCTCACTTGCTCACTGAGCACAGAGCACAGCCCACCTGCGCTGCATGGGGCTGGAGAGTGTCCCTCAAGTTCTGAGGACCTCAGAGGACAGCTGTTACCCTTCTTCCTGCAAGTCCCTACGGAAGCCCAGAACCCCAGGTGACCATCTGGAGCAGGGCCTTGGGACAGGTAAGGAAGGTTACAAGAGGCCACAAGGGTGGGTCCAGTCCCATGGGATAGGCAGGATGTTCTCGCAGGGGACATCTGGGGCTCCCGTCACAGAGGAAAGGCCACGGAGGGACACAGTCAGAAGGTGGCTGCAAGCAAGCTGAGCAGAGGCCCGGGAGGACCCACTCTGCCACATTCGACCAGCCTCCAGGACCGCGGGGACACACATCCGTGAAGCCGGGGTCCGGGGTACCCTGCTCTGAGCAAGCCGGGACAGTACCGGTCAGGAAGGAGGCTGCTGCAGGAGCTACAGCGAGTCTCGCTGAAGCAGGGTGGCCAGCAACGCCTGGAGGGAGAGAGCAGGGAATCCACGTGACAGGCGGGCAGAGGCCCAGCGACGACCCTGCAGCCCAGGCGCTGGGGGAGGCGGCTCCGACCCCCAGGGGCAGCGTGGCCTGCGCACAGATCTCAGACCTGTGGGCTCCGGAACCCCGAGAGCAACTGTGTCTGATCCCAGGCCTGTGTGTGTGGTCACCTGTCACAGGAGCCCAGACACTCAGAGACCCTGCTCTTCCTCCCCCAGGAGCCCCTCCCACCGCCCAGAGTCCCCAGGGTCCACGTGCCCCTCTCTTCCCTGGGCTGCTCTTTCTTTTGATGACAGTCGGTTACCATCACTAAACAGAAACCAGCCACCATGTGCCAAGAAGGCTGTCAGCCACAGGACCCGGGACCCGGGAGACCCGCGTGGCCTGTTCCTCAAGGCCACGGGCTGCGGTGGTCAGCGACGCGAAGGGCTAACTTCTCCTGGGAGTGCGTGGCCTGAGTGACAGGTGGCAAGGGGAGTGGGGACCGCTTGGTCCAGGCCTCAATTCTGCTGGCGGGGAGATCTTGTGTCCTGGGAGGCCAGCAGAGGAGCAGAGCCAGGGCAGAGGGGTCAGAACCAGACCACAGAGGTGGTCCATCCCAAGCACCAAAGCAGGGACTCAAACAGACGCTTGTACTCCTGCGTCCACAGCGACACGGTTCCAGCGGCCAAGAGGAACCACGTGTCCATCACTGGATGAATGGAAACACACATGGCCCATCCAGTCAGCCCTAGAGAGGAAGGACATCCTGACAGCCGCCCCAACCTGGATGGGCCAGAGGACAGTGCTCAGTGACATGCACCAGGCGCAGAAGGACATGCTTTAGGGTCACTCCCAGGAGATCCCTCTGTCTCAGATCCACAGGGACAGTAAATAGCATGGTGGGTGCAGGTGGGTGCAGGTGGGAGGGGCGCAGTGGTGTGGAGGGGCAGAGCTTCAGTCTGGGGAGACGTGGAAGTCCTGGAGATGGTGGGGGGACAGAGTGACGGGCACCCACCTGAGGCTGGCTCCCAGGCCTGGCTCCAGGGCCACCCCTGCCCCAAGCCAGCCTGGCTGCTGCATTACACACGTGCACACTGCCCCCTGCCCCCCACTTTGGGGACCGGCATCCGCCCTGCACCTGTTTCCTGCTCTGACAGGCTGAATTCTGAGGGGGTCCTGCAGCGGGTTAGGACCCTCTGTGCTCCCGCGGCCCGAGGTCCTGGGACCTGCCTCCACCTTGAGAGCCAGCACCAGGGCGCCCTCGGCACCCTCAGACACGGTCAGCCCAGGAAGCCCTCCCCAGAGCCCCGCAGAGCCCCACTGTGGGCACGTGGTTTCACTCTGCACAGGAGCAGCCAGCTCCACTGCAGGCCATGCAGGAGGGAGGCCATCGCCCAGTGGGGAATGGCACGGAGCTCTGAACACGGCGCCCAGGTCACATTGGGGCCCTGCTGGGGACACTGGTGGAGGTCCACGGGCCGCTCTGTGGGATCCGGGCTGGTATTTCTGCCCAGTTCTTTCTTATGTCTTTCCTCGTCGGAGGAGCCCCAGAGCACCGTGTGGCTGGGCACGCTCAGGCTGGACAGCGTGCCGGGCGCAGGCAAGCCCGCGTTCCACCCCAGCACTCCAGAAAAGACAAGTTCTCAAGTGTCTGAAAACGTCACGGAGCGGGGTTCGCTGGACACCCACGGTTCTCGGCCCACGAGGCTGAGTTCAGTTCCCCTCTCCCAAGTCCAAGTGGGACCCAGGGACTGGCTCCCAAGGACAGGGCAGGCCAGGCTGGCCCTGGGGACCCCTCTTCCACCAGGTGGTCCAGGTCAGCATCACAGGTGACATCATGGGGTCTCAGGCACTCACAGGTGTGGTGAGGAGGGGGCACCTCTTCTGCCCATTGGTCCCCAAATCTTGTAACCTCAGTCTAACTCTGGAAAACCAGACTCGCCCCCACAGGGGACTCTCTGCAGAACGTCAGCCAGGCTCCGCAGTCAGGGTCACAGAGACCAGGGAAGTCCCGGGCCGTCACAGCCCAGAGGAGCCCGAGGCCACATGATGGCCAAACGTCACGTGGGCTCCTGGACCTGAGAGGACGTGACGGGAAGAGGGGGGCCATGGGTATAAACTGGGGTTCAGTTAACAGGGGCGTCAGAGCTGCTCCTGGGAGGGTGACTGGGCGTGGGGGAGGGGCAGCGGGACCAACACCTGCAGACCTAGCCTTGTCTGTAAGGCCAGGGTGCAGAATGGGGAGGTCACCACACAAGCCAGCCGCATGCAGCAGACATAACAGATGAACCAAGCCCAGGTCCTGACAGGGCACGCTGTCGGGTTGGTCCTGGGGATGGAAGCCAGGGAACCCTCTCTCTGGGCCACCCCCAGGCCCTTTCTATTTTTTATTCTGAGACAGGGTTTTCCTAAGTTGTTGAGTCTTGCCTTGAACTTGCCATCCTCCTGCCTCAGCCTCCTGGGACTCAGGGATGACAGGTGTGTGCCACTGCCCGGCCCTAACAGGACACTTCTGTAAGCCTGTCCCAACACACCTCGTCATGTGGCCCCGGGTGGCTTACCTTCTCCAGAGCCCGCTGGCTGCACCGGCACAGGTGGCCTCAGCCCCAAGAGCCCCCTCCACTGTGCCCCAGCTTCTGAGCAGATGCCACCTCACCTCTGCAGGCTGCGCCCACCCCATCTGTTACGTGTGCTCCCCCACGCTGGTCCCCGTGCCCGCCCAGGTGAGTCCCCTCCAGCCTGCACTAGGCTCCCCTGTGTCCCACAGCCCCCGGCTGAAGTGTGATGGTCACCCCCTCCTGTGCCTTGAGTCAAAGGAGGCTGGGGCTCCGTGAGGTGCCATACCGGCCGTGCAGCCCCAGCTGGGGAGGCTGGCTGCCAGTGGTTGCTTAGCCGCCTGGGCCCCCCTCAGGCAGCGGCAGCTCAGCACTGCCCCTCGATGGACGCCCTGCTCAGGGCCGCAGGCGGGAGCTCTCTGCATCTCGGAGTTCCGAGGGGTAAATCGGGTGGTGGCCAGAGCTGTGAGGCCACTAGCCCAACACAGAGCTCGGGGTGGGCTTGTGCACCTGGGGCTTGGGTGGGAACCTGAGAAACATCCCAAAGCAAAAACAGAGGGAAGGGACTTGCCTTTCCCCAGGGGAGTCCTGGGCCAGCGGCTCCGTCCTGGCGCCATGGGCATCTGGGGCCACCCTGGGCTTGGGAGGGTGTGGGCAGTGTCCTCAGCCTCCACCCAGAGCACCCACGCCCTACAGTCGGAACGTCTCCTGGGCAGTCACCCCAGGGAGACCGCGTGGTCCCCAGGCCCCCGAGGCCCTGTGCCTACACTCGTCTGCCCACTGACACCCACAGGCTGGGTGGGTGGCTGGCCCTGGTCTCCTGTCCTGACGGACATGGGGATGGTCCTCAGTGTCCATCAGCTGAGGAGTGGATGGCGAAGGGGGCACATCTGCCCAGCACAGCGCCCTCCAGTGCTAAGGGAACGAAGTCCCAGCACCCAGGGCAGCGGGAACACTCAGCCATGCAGCGCCAGGCCAGGCAGACGTGGCCGCTCCTCGGGACTTCATTCCACTGTCCAATGTGGGCAGAAGCCAACTCAACCGTTTTTCCAAAAGTGTATGCAGGGTTCCCTGGGCACCGTGGACCAGCTGGGCAGGTGGTCCTTTGGGTGGTGTCCTGGGCTCTGCAGGGCTACAGCCAGGAGCTCCCCAGCTGTGCCAACCTCAGGTCCCCAGACTTGCCCCGGGGCAGTCGCCAGGTGTGCCCTGCTGGAGAGGGTGGAGCCTGAGCTCCCTGTGCCTCAGGAGGTCCGCGTGCCCCCAGGGCAGACGGGAGGAGAGGCTGCGGCACCTGCCGTGGGCTGGGCGGACGTCCCCACCATGTTCAGTGGGGTGGGCGCGGCCCTGACCCGTGAGCTGGGCATTTCCAGGTCTCCCCTGAACACCTCGGCAGTTTCTCCAGAGAACAGCTTGTCCATGGACAGAGCTGCCCAGGACAGGCAGCAGGTGGCAGCCACGGGGAGACTGAGCTGGCGTGTTCCCTCTCAAGGCCTCGCTGGACACAGGCTCCAGCTGCACTTTCAGCAGAACCTCCAGAACCTCTCGGGGACGACAAGGACTGCTCAGAACACACTGCAGGGGGCATGGAGGCCACTCGACCTCCCGCACGCAATGGCTGAGGAGCACCGACCCCGGAGGGTAGCTCCAGCGGCACCGTGACGCGGGCAGGGTCCTTCCCTGGTGCCATCCCTGCCCCCACCACTCCAGGCCAGGAGCTCCCCAGTGACACCACATGTGTCCCCAGACCTCGCCCAGGGTCCGTGCAGGGTGGGGAGGCTGCCCACAGAGCTGAGACCCTGCATGAATTTTTAGAAAAACAACCAAGCCTCCTCGGGTTCACGCTGGCCACCAGCAAGGACTCCCGGCGTGCGGGGAGCATCTTGGCCCCTGGCTCCACCCTCCTTCCCCGCCCGGCTCTACCAGCCCAGGCAGCCAGCACCTCGGTCACACGGGGCCAGGTGCATCCCTTCTCCACCTTACAGAGGAGGCCTCTGCTCCCTGTGTAGGGACGATGGCCCAACCCTGAGCCAGGAGATGTCAGCCCTTTCCAGGCCAGGGGCACCTGGAGGTGGGGACAGTCACCTCAGGCCTGATGAGGGTGGTCTCCAGCACCGTGCCCGGAGCTCTGCTGTGGCCACACATTCATGCCCGGGTCCGAGTGGGCTCTGGGCATGTCTCCTGGCGTCCCCAGGACCTGCTGGAGAGCAGGTGTGGACCTTCTGCGCCCTGCCCTCTGCCCTGCGCCCTGGTGGCGTGGGCACTGGAAGGTGCACCTCCTGCAATGGGGGCCTGTCGCTGGGTGACGCCGTCCTGTCGCCTGGTGGGGGATTCCCACTGCCGGGCACAACGCCCCAGGAGAGGCTGGGCGGGAGCTGCAGGATGGCGTGGTCCCTGCCCCTGCCACCCAGCTCCCCTCCCTGCTGAAGGCCCGGCTCCAGGACTCACGGCCGCCTCTGCCCCCTGGTGGCTGCTGGTGGCAATGGCAGGCCCTGAAATGTCCCAGCTGGGGGTTCCTGGGGACAGGCAGAAAGCGACAGGCAGAAGCTGTTTCAATAACACAACAGGAGAGCAGGGTGCAGCGCTGCCTGTGTGGCCATGAAGGTGGCCGTGGCCCTGCTCGGGGACAGCTCTGTGACGTGCCGGCTGTCCTGGACAGACTGATTCAGCACGGGGTGCCCAGGCCGAGAGGGGCGGCCCTCCGAGCCTGGATCTCATCCCGAAGGGCAGGCCTGGTGCTGCTGGGGACCGAGGTGAGGTGGCAGGTGGGCTGGTAACCCAGCACCACAGACGGCGCTGAGCTCCCAGGTGCCCCAGCCTCAGGCTGCTGCCCCCCAACACGTGTCTGGCCTGGGCCATGGTTCTCGGGTGGCGTCCTGGGTCCTGCAGGTGCTGAGCAGCGACCCTGCTGCCACCTCAAGGCCAGGTGTCCACAAGTGTCCCGAAGCAGGGCTGGGTCAGTCACCCCAGTGAGACACACCAGCAAAGCTGAATCCCAAAGTGTTCGAGACATAAGTGTCAGGTGCGAGCCGGACCATGGCGCGGGTGGCCGTGGGCGTGACCCCACCCGCAGGAGGAAGGCGCAGACCAAGAACACGCCGGCACATGCGGCCGAGCCCTCTAGGCAGGGCCACCCAGGGAGCCACGGTCGTCACGTGCTCAGAGGAAGGTGTGCGCCGCACGCGACCAGAGAGCAGACACCCCGGCACCACGGGAGGACAGGCCGACGGCGCGGCAGACCCCTGCCAGCGTAGTGGGCACTGTCCGCGGGAAATGCGCTCCCGGAGGCCACGGGGCTAGAGGCCAGCCACGCGGGACCCACCTGGCGACCCGCCCTGGGCGCCGTCCCCAGCACCACAGAAACTAAAACGTAAAACCTGTAGAAATGTTCTTGGCTGAGAGGCCGTGCAAGCACGTGAGCCAGGGTGGCCCAGGGCCATGTTTGCAGAGCAGCATGGTGACAAGAAGAGGGACAAATGCCCAGCCGGGAGGGGAACCCACAGCCCAGGGCTGCAGGTGGCCAGGCCAGGGAGACTGCAGGCACGTGCTGCTGTCTCAGGAGCAGGAGGGGGACGAGGACGCTCCCGGGGCCCCAGGAGGGCCAGCCTGCCACACCTGGGTTCAGCCCAGCAAGGCCACCCTGCACTCCTGGCCAGAAGGCTCAGGCGTGAGCTGTGTGCTGGTGTTGGCCACTGAGCTGTGATGCCCGTCAGGGCGGCCCGTAGCCTCTGTGCCCACCCTGCTCTCCTTGGGAGTCCAGCCCTGGGCTTGGGGACGTGGCTTGGGTCGAGAGTTTGGTGGTCAGCCTGTGGCACTCTCAGGAGGCGTGGAGCTCTGGCAGGCAGGCTGTGGAGGTGACCACCAGCCTGCTCCCTGCTCCCTGGCCGCCACAGGCCCAAAGCAAAGGCCCACCCGCCAAGGGCCACAATCTCCCGGGCGGTGGCCGGCAGGACGCCCTCCCTGCAGCCGCAAGTGGGTGCCAGTCCGGCCCCGCCTCACCCTCCCACCCCGGCCTCCGCTTGCCGACTGAGGCTGAAGGTCTGCTGGGGCTTTGCTGGGGCGGGTTCAGCACCGTGAGGTCCACGGTTCCCTGGGCTCGTAGCTGTGCCCCCCGCACAAGCCCAGTGCTGCCCGCTGCACCCGGGGCCACGGCTATCACCTCCTCAACCTAGAAGACGTCCCAGGGCGAGCGCAGGGACTCCCGGCCTCAGGTGTCGGCACAGCACAGTGCAGAGCCCGATGTCCTCCGAGAGCCCCGCGGCCACGCGATGCCACCCGGCTCTGCATGGCCTGTTACCTCCGTCAATGCGACGGGACGAGGAGCACCCGCAGCCCCACCCCCAGCTACCGCTCACCACCCCTTTGTCCCCATAGACTTGCCTTATCCAGAAATTCCGCACAACTGGAACCCGTAGCCTGCCACCCAGTTCCTCCCTGGCCAGCTCCCTCCCTCACGTGAGCCCCGGTGAACAGGAACCTGGGCCTCAGCCTCACCCATGACCGTCCCCAAGAACCGTGCAAACACAGGCCACATGGGGGACGTCCAGGACAGGGGAGTCCAAAGATGAGATGTGGGCCCGCAGGGGCAAGGCTGGAGGGACGGCGGCTGCTCGTGAGGAGAGGGCTTCTCCTTGGGGTGACGGCAACTTCTCAACTTGGTTTGCAGAACGCTGTGCAGCTCCATCAGCCCGCAAAGCACCTCGCGAATTATATGCTCAAAATGGATGAATTTTGAGATGCATAAAGCACACCTCCACTGAAGGCGTGCCAAGCCACAAGGTGGCCCCTTTGTGTGCTCCCCAGGAAGGTGAGCGACATTTCCAGCCGCATCTCGCCCATTCAGCAGGACCAGAGCGCCGAGGTCCCACCCGGCAGTCCAGGTCCAGAGCAACGAGGTCCCTCCCAAGAGGGGAGAATGTGGCTGGTCCCCACAAAGGGCAGGGCCAGCAGCCGGCTCCCTTCCAGCTGCGGATGGTGACGCTTCTCCAGCCCTTAAGGGACAAGAACCGTCCCCCTCTGCTTTCCCGCCAGGGCGCAGACGGACGCCATGTCTATATGTGGCTTGTCCCCTGGGCTCGTGACTGTCACCACGGTCAGGGAACAGTTTGATATTGGTGTTGAAAGCTGTGGGACTTTAAGGGGTGGAGCTGAGTGGCAGAGGACCAGGAGGTGACCATCTTGGGGGGGGGGTCGCACAAGATGGACAGCTTGGCCAGAGCAAGAGGGCAGGTTGCTATAGAAGAGCCAGCCCGGCCCTACCGGGTCCCTGTGTCATCTCTAGCCATGTGATCTCTGCACACAACACTCCCTGCCTTCCCCCAGTTCCCACTACATGACACCACCTGTTCTGTTGGGACATGGCATAGGTATGGTCACCTGATCTTGAGGCCAGAGTGAACCTTTCTTATTTTTAATGTGCCCAGCCTTGGGTGATTTGTTATAGCAACAGAAAACAGACCAAGACAAATTTCCAACACTTTCCATTCAGAGAAGCTCTGGCCTGGGCCATGACTACTGTTGGGTCACTCAGGACAAAAGCACCCTGTTGAGAACTCGCCAGGGGGGAATTCAGGTGATGAAAAGGCAGGCGGCACAGTCACGTGCTGTCCTGATGCTGTCCAGAGCTCTCGAGGACCAGCCACCAGTGCCACGGCCCCACCACACAGCAGGACACACTGTGAGGGTCCCTGCGCAGTCCCCGTTCCTGCTGCCCATGCAGTCCTTGTGGATGAGACAAGCCCTCAGACAGGGCAGGTCACAGCAGATGCCACCTGGACAGCCGCCCGGCTCCCCACTCGGCCTGACTTCAAAAGCAGGTCACACAGAGCAGAGAGAAGGTAAGAGCACCTACCTGCAGGAGGCCGCCGTCCACCGCGGTCCCAACGCCAGCTCTTGCTCCTGTGAGAGACACACAGCGTGAGCCTGGCACCCTTGGTGGGAGGTGCTGGAGGTGGGCACAGGGTGGGCACGGAGGGGCAACACCCTCAGGTGACGCCAGAAGGCCTGTCAGGGTCCTGCCCGCGAGGCCCCCTAGCAACTGCAGCCACCAGTGGGAAGCTTCGCGTGCGGGCAGGGTAAACCCCAGGGGCCGCCTGCCCGAGGGCACTGCCCACCTCCTGCCGGGGTGTTGCTAATGAAGTTTCTGAGTGTCCAAGAAGTGGACTCCCTGCCAGGGGGGAGGGCCGCATGGTCTTCTTTGTTTACAAATGTGTTGTCCACCGCACGGAGCCTCGTGGTCCCTGCAGGAAGGGGAGGGGGCCGAGCCCATGCCCAGCTCCCCCAGTGCCCGGTGGCCAGCTCGACAGACTGCCTGGCCCTTCCCCAGTTAGCACACAAGTCCCGAGTCCAGGGAAGCATGCCTCTGTCCCCAGGAGCTGGTGGGGGACTAGGCAGGTCTCAGAGCAGCCTGAGGCCGAGCTCAGGAGCGTCTGGGGACCTGACCCAGCCTCCCTGACAGGAGGGGCTCCTGGGCCTGAACCGTGGGGCAAGCTGTGTGGCTTCGGCTCAGCCCCTGCGCTCCTCTGGGGTCTGGGATCTCAGCACATGTCTCCCACTAACCCCCAGGCGCTGGGTGTCTGTGAGCTCCTGGTGACTTCCCACAGGTGTGTGGCTGGGGACAAAGTGTAACCTGCAGGACTCCCTGGGAGGACACTCTGGAGGCCCTGCTGGTCTCCAAGTCCCCCATGTCCCATTCCCTCCTGACCACCCTCCCTGGGTCCTGTCGCTGTAAGAACTGCAGCTGGGAGAATGGCCATGTGCCGAGACCTGCTGAGACCTGGGGACCCCCGGCAGGGCACCAGGCCTGGGGTGGCCTAGGAACCTCAGTATACAGCTGGGGCTCAATTAGTGCTGGGTTCACGGGCTCTGGCGTGGTGAGAATGACCCACAGCCCTGGTCTACCCAGAAAACCTCGGACAGCGGGACCAGAGGAGGGCAGGACCTGGCCAGTCCCCACAAGACCGTGGGGTCACAGGAAACTAGGAAGAGCCTAGGACGCTGGCCCAGAGGAGCCCGGGGTCCCAGGTGTGGTGCTGGGTGGGGACAGAGCGGAGCCTAGCAAATGGGAAGGCTTGGCTGTCCCGAATCCCCCAAGGCAGCTAAGATGCCAACCGCAGGGACTGCTGCGGGGCTCAAACCCTCAGTGTTCTTTGAGGCTCATCTGAAAATCTAAAATTAAAAGTCGATATTAGTTTGTTTATTGGCACCGGTGGGGGGACCCGGGTGCTCCACCACTGAGGCACCCGCAGCCCTTCTCACTTTTTATTTGGAGACAGGTGCTCGCTAAGTTGGGGAGGCTGGCCTTGAACTTTCAATCCTCCTGCCTCAGCCTCCTGAGCCTCCTGGATGGCAGGCGTGGCCACCGTGCTGGCTTGCCAGTCAATTTTAAAAGCAACCCAGTGTTTCAAACGGGCGTTTCTTTGAGCTGGGGCTCGTTAGTGACCCAGGCTAGGAGAACGCAGCCTCTATGCTGCCTGCAGGTGGCGCCCATGCCACAGGAACGCCCAGAGCCCGGGAAGCCAGTGGCTGGACCTTACAGGACCCGGGGCTGCCCCAGGCAAGAGGGCGGTGGGGCTGTGCAGCAGGGTCAGAGGTGAAGGGCTGGAGCAGCCTGTCCGGAGTGCTGCTCGGGGCCAGACCACAGGCCCCTGCCTCGGGGCACCACCCATGGGTGACTTTCCTCGACTGGGGAAGCCTTACAGATTGGCCAGTTGCAGGACAGCACGGAGGGAGGGTACCTCTCACCCACCAGGGACACGCACGACCTGGGCCACTGTCCAAGCCAGCAAACAGACCGACGCAGGCGCTGGCCAGAGGCCAGGGTCACTGGACGGCCTCGCTGCTCGCAGCACTCACCCGCGGAAGGGCAGCGGCTGCCGTGGCGCATTCAGACCTGCGGGCCAGGCCCAGGACATGCCACCACCCACAGGAAGCCTGTCCCACGAGCAGCCCCCCCAGCCTGCACTGCGGTTCCCTCTCTGTCCCTGGACCCCTGTCGCTTTGCCACACACTGTGGCCTGTGTGTCCGGCTCTCACCGAGCACGAGGTCCCCAGATCTGTCCAAGCTGTGGCTGTCACCTCACTCGTCCTGGCCAAGGACGCTCCAGGAGGACAGACTGTGCTGTGTGTCCCTTCGTCCCCTGATGGGCACCTGGCTGCCCCTGCTTCTCGGCTGCTCTGGGGTCTCTGTCTCGTGAACATTTTAAGGACACTTCTCACCCCGTCCTGTCCCTCTAGCCCAGTGAGGCTGTCCTCGAGCCCTTGGGCCTGAGCCACGAGGTGGCTGCTGCAGGCCCCCGGTCTTCACGCAGCCCCTGAGCAGGGGGGACAGGCAAAGCACAGGGGCGGGAGGGACAGCCAGGCTGCAGGGGCACCCGCTGGCGGCAGGCCGTCCCGTCCACCTTTACCTATGCACCCAGCCAGACAGGAACGCTGGGGCTTCCATGTCCCACCGACGAGCCCCAGGTCCCCGGGAGCGGGGACCTCTCAGAGCCGGGACAGAATGGAACCGCGGGTCCCTGCTGGGCCCGTGGAACCCGGGTTGGACCAAGCGCAGGGCAGGCGCAGCAGGGCGGGAGGCCAGGTGGACACCGCCACATGCCCCGAGGGGAAAACCAGTCGCGCTGGAGAAACACGTCAGGGGCCCCCAGGAAGGGCTGCCACCCCCGCGCCCCCTGCGCCCAGTGTGCCCGGGAAGTGCTGCTGCAGGTCTGGTCCCGGGACTTCGTTCGTTCTTCTTTCTAGGTCAGCATCTCGGGTGCCCCTGAGGACCCGGAGGACACTGTGCTAAGGGCTTGAGAGAAGAGGGGCCGGCGGAGGACCCCGGGGACCTAAGCACAAAGGACAGCAAAGGGCCACCCAGCACACAGCTGGTGCTGGCGGAGGCGCCACGAGCCCCCCAGGAGGACCCTGCGGGATGGGCGCCCGCTCTGCCTCCCCAGGCACCCTCCCCACCAAGGCAGGACTGGCAGGCTTCAGGCCAGAGGCTCACACTGCACACACGGGCCACTGAGCCAGGGGCGATACCAAGGGGACCCTTGCCCACCCGTGTGACGTAGGGAACAGCCTGAAGAGTGCAGGACCCCAGGAGGGAGAGTGAGGCCCCAGGTCCCCACTCGGAAGCTGGCCTGCCAGGGGAAGGGCGCTCGACGCGGTGATGCCCGGCCTGGGCCGGTGCTGCAGAGATGCCGGGCCCTGGGTCCCCACCCCACGCAGGCAGCAAACCCCTGGCCCCGGGCGCCGGCCGGGCTCTGACCTCCCTCGTGGCTGCGCATCTTGAAAAAGGGAAACAACCAGCCAAACACCACCACAGGGACATTATTCTAGGGACACTGGCCAGCGCTTCCATCTCACTCCTAGTTCTGAACAGGCCGTGAGATTCCGCGCCTGACCTCTCCTTGCCAGGGGACCACAGCTGGACACAGCCCCTGCCCCGGGTGCAGCTGCCCACACAGAGGTGGCCTGGGGAGGGCAGAGACGGGGCTCGACCTGCTCCCTCACTCTTTCTGGGGCCCCAGGGCGTTGCCCACACTGACGCCCACAGGCCCAGTGGCCGAGGCAGGCCCAGCAGCCAGGCCCTGTCCACCGCCCATGGAGTGCACCCTGGCACCTGCTGTGAACAGGGAGGGGACTCAATTATTTGTCCCCAAATAATAATTATTTGGGGCTGGGCGTCCTCAGGGGGGTGTCCTGGCACTGCAGGGTGATGGGCAGTGTCGGGGCCTCCACCCCCCGGCCACAACAGTCCTCCAGTGCCAGGGTGACTTGGTGCTCTCCTCCCACAATCTGCCTGGCCACAGCTGACCCCAGACTCCTCGGCCTCACGTGCGGTTGACCTTGGCAGCCCTCCTCAAGGGCAAAGTGGCAGCTCGGGGGACAGAGCTGGCATCGCGAGCCTCAGACCCTCCCCAGCAGGAAAGGGCCGTCTCTCGGCTGGGGGCAGGGACGGAGCCGGAGGCCCGCGGCAGGCAGCACTCTGTGAGGGGGGACAGAGGGGCCGAGACTGAGCAGGT
Organism: Geosciurus inauris; assembly: GCA_004024805.1. Classification (NCBI taxonomy): domain Eukaryota; kingdom Metazoa; phylum Chordata; class Mammalia; order Rodentia; family Sciuridae; genus Geosciurus; species Geosciurus inauris. The sequence goes on along the minus strand of PVHX01005216.1, from coordinate 92,737 downwards.
CCCTCCATCCAGAGCAGCCTCCCAAGCCCACAGCAGGCCCTCAAGCCCGTGGACATGGGACGGTCATGGGCCCTGCAGGCGCTGAGCAGTGTCCCTGGCCTCCACCCACCTCCCAGTCATGACAGCCACGTGTCCCCGGGCATCACCAGTGTCCCCTGGGAAAGGCTGAGCCAGGGCAAGGGGGACAGGCAGGCTGCACTGTCCCGGAGCATCTCCTGTCCCCAGGAGAGATGGGCAGCTGCTGCCCCTCAGAGCAGCCTGTCCCTTTGGAGAGCCCCGTCATCCACCCCAAGGGCCGTGGCTGCCACACGCCCTCAGCACGTCAACCCCAGGGCCAGGCCCCGGCAGTCCAGGCCACATCAGGGGGTCTGCGGCTGGACCGCTGTCACCGCAGCAGAGGAGGGAGCGCGGCCTCTGTGGCCCTGTCACTGCAGACTCACCAGGCCACCCACCAACCTCGCCGTGTCCCGGTCTTGGGCAGCCCCGTGCAGGCCCCGGCACCGGCACAGGGCATCGGGGGAAGCAGGTGGGCACAGGAGCTTCTTGCAAGGCTCCTGGTGAAGGTGAGCACAGCAGAGGCCGGCAAGCACTTCCCACCAGCGGAAACCCAAAGGGAGTGGGCGACCCTGGGACTCAGGGCAGGTAGACGGACCAGATTCCAGCAGCAGTGTGGACTGGCCGTGCAGGACTCTGCCACATTCCCAGCCGTGAAAGGGCTGGGACCCCAGCAGGGTTGAGAAAAAGACTAAAAAGTGACCCTTGACCCATGAGCAGCGCCCTGAGACAGCCACACCTGAAACCCAGAACACAAGTGATAAATGACTCCTGCGAGAAGAAGAAGACCCAAGGTAAGAAACAGAAAAGAGTCTTGGCAAGCATGTCTCAGAAAGAGCCCCGGCGGACAGGTGTGTGAGGAGATGCTCAGCATCCTGGTCATCGAGGAAACTGGTGCAGAGTGGAGCACGGGGAGCCGACCCCAGCCTGCCCCCAGTGCAGCTGTAGGCAGGACTGAGGGCGGCGTGGGGAAGGGGCCCTGCTCGCTGCGGTACACACCCAGATGACCACGCAGAAGGCACCACCCCAGGAGCAGCCCAAGTGTCCAGAGAGGGACGGGCAGGCAAGGAGACTGCGACCCAGATGCCAGGGGAAACTCATGGCCAGGCAGCGTCGCCTGAAGCCACGCGTCGCCTGGGGCACCTGTGGGCAACAGGCAGGTGGGAAGACCCGTCAGACTCTGCACAAGCCACCCTCAGGGAGTCGGGAAACCAAACTCACAAAGTGGAGCAGAGTAGCCAGGTCACCAGGGCTGGGCGCATGGGAGAGCACTGAGCTTCTGTTAGACACAGAGAAGTTCCAGGGATCCACTGCATGGCTCGTGACTGTAGTTAATCACATTCCAAAATTGCTAAAAGATTTTAAGCCTGGCATGGTGGCACACGCCAGTGACTTGGGAGGCTGAGAAGGGAGGATGGCAAGTTGGAGGCCAGCCTCAGCTACTTAGTGAGGCCCTGCCTCCAGATAAAATAGAAAGGGTGGGGTGTGGCTCAGTGGTACAGCACCCTGGGCTCAATCTCAGCACCAAACAAATCAAGAAACCAACACATTAGTGACAGGAAAACGACCTAGCTCTGCTGTCCCTCACAGGTCAATGGGCTGCTGAAATGGCCCCACAACCCTGCCTCCCTGTGGTCACAGCCTGCAGAGCGTCCTCCCGGGACATGGGCGGGGCAAGTGAGGGGGTTCCTGCAGGGCTGCCTGTCGCTCCAGTGGCTTCCGCGGCGCTCACAGACCTACTGCCCTCCCGACTGGACGTTGAGAGAGGGAACAGCAGGAGGCCGCGGGCAGCCCCTGCCAGCCAGAGCGCTGGGCCTGCAGGAAAGGCCCCTTCCCAGCCGCCTCCAGACCAGCTGCCCCGGTGACGCCCACCTACAGCCATGAGTCCAAGGCAGGACCCAGCCTCCACCATGGCACCCTGCCCTGGGGCCTGGCACGGGAGCGGGGGACGTGCCGCACGGCGCTGGCTCACTGAGGCGCAAGGAGGCTGCGGTCCCCTCCATGGTGAGAAGGGCATGCCGGGGACCTCCCCGTGGGGTGTGTCCTCGCAGAGCTGAGAGGGCCCATGGGGGCAGGCCCGTCCTGCCCAGAGGCCACGGGGAGCAGCAGTGGACAAGCCCTGCAGTGACCTTGTGCCGCTCAGTCTCCGCGACACACCTCATGGCGCGTGCAGTCCGAGGCGCCGGGAGGAACCAGGCCTCGGCACACGCAGCCGGGCTCTGCACCAGCTGCACCCGCCCCTCTTGCTTCACCGTGGGACCGAGTCTCGCCAGGTTGCCTGGTGGCCTTGGCGTCCCGAGGGGCCACAATGACAGGCGCATCCCCCGCACCGGCTCATCCGCTGCCAGAGCAGAAAGGCGGGGTTCTGTCATTTGCAAGCCTGTCCCCAGCTCGGCTGCATCTCCCTCTTGAACACCTGCTGTTAGGAACGGCTTGGGTCCAGGGAAGGTGCAGGGCAAGGGCGAGCTCCCCGCGCCCTCCCGGCTCCCCTGAGCCCCTGACCTTTCCCTGTGAGGGCCGAGCGGGCGTCTCGGGTCTGTGGGCGGGCGCTGCGCTCTCCTCTTGACGTCTTTTAAAAATAACCCTTAAAACGTACAAGGCGCCCTGGCTCCTGAGCTCTAGGGAAACAGGGCACGGTACACAAAACGTGGTGACCAGATACCACGGGCACATGCATGCGTTCACAGCCGCCAGAAGACGGACAAGGCCCCAGAGTCCGCGGTGGATGAAGGGCACAGTGCCACTCTGCAGCACGACAGGCCCGAGGACGGGCACACGGTGCTCACAGAGCAAACATCAAAGTCCACACTGGGGACTTCAGACGGTAATCATATCACAGTGGCCCTTCAACTGTGGCCAGTGGACCGCACCAAGGTGACATCAAGTAACGGGGAAAGTGGCTCTGATGGCAGGAAGGTGGAGGCAGTGTGACCCTGAGCCCAGGCCAGGTGGCTACTGAGGCCGAAACCCCATGCTGAGCCGGCTCCAGCCTAGAGGAAGCAGGGCAGGGCCACACGGCGCCGGGACCACGGCCCTGAGGGATCAGAGGCTAAGGGATCCTCGCACGGCTCACCCCTGGATCAGCCGGGAAGCCCCACAAATCCCATTTGGTAAATGAAAGCACATTGTAGCCCTGCCCCGCTTCCCTCCCCAGCAGCCAGCCGGCTCCTGCGCCTGCGTCCTGCAGGCCACAAGCTGGCCTCCAGGCCCAGCCTATGGGGCCGGAGAGGCCGCCTGCCCTCCTTTGGCTGCCCACTCTGTCCTCAAGGCTTAAGGGACCAGCTTGAAAGCGGCTGAAAGAAGTGGACAGCAGGCACCCAGGGATGGTTCTAGAAACCGCAGCTCTACCCGGAGCTGTGCAGCTGAGGCCCTTCCCAGGGAAAGCCCGTGTCCATCACGCTGTGTGGGCCTCCTTGATGGGGAGGTCGGCCTCGAGGTGTTAAGCCACACTGGACAAGGGGATCCCCGGGCGTGCCAAGGCGGGGCGCCGACCTCCAGGGCTGGGCCCCAGCACCTCGCCTGGCCAGGCCCACCCAGGCTGCGGCTCCGAGAGCCACTGCAGCTGGGCACCCACAGGGCTGTCTCCCAGTCCCCGCCCGGGGACACCGTGGTGGAAGGCCTGCTGTGTGCACTGGGTGTTGGGGACTTGCCACACACCTGCCAGGAAGGGCTGGCGCCTAGGTGGCCTGCACTTCAGTCCCCTTCCTGAGCAGCGGAGCCGCAGCCTGGGGTCTGCAAGGCCCTGCCGCCCCTCGCCTGTGGATGACGATCTGCTGAGACCCTGCGGGGCCACGGGGAGGGTGCTGCGGGGACGTGATGACCCCGCGCCACCTTTGTCTAGAGCAGGGCTCCCTAGGCACTGAGCACACCGAAGCTGGACGGTTTTCTGTGGCTGCCTGGGCCCTGCAGGGTACAAAGCAGCGTCCCCACCTCCCCCTACTCCTGCCAGGACACCCCCGTCGTGGCAGTCACCAATGTCCCCAGACATGGCCAGGGTCCCATGAGGCAGAATCTGCCCGAGGCGAGACCCTGTTCTGAGGATGCCCCAAGGGCAGGGACAGCGGACCCAGCCCTGGCCACAGGCATGCCCCTGCCCGCTGGGGCTCCTGCTGGGGACCGCGTGGGTGGCCGGGCAGCCTTGGCCCGCAGCCCACACCGGCACCCGCCAGTGCTTGGCAGAGGCTCCTGGCCTCCCTGGGGCTGCTCTGTGCCTCGCTGGAGCTGACAGCCTTCACCGTCACCACAGCAACCGTCTAAATATGTCACCTAGGAGCACTGACTGCAAGGGAGCGGGGGCCCAGGTGACGCGGCTGGGGGTGCAGGTGAGGGGCGGGAGGGGGAGGCGCCAGACCCTGAGCCCCCGCCTGGCCCTGGAGTTAAAGGGCAGCAGGCCGGGGCTGTGGCCCACGTCCCTGGTGCTCCAGAGACCTCCTGACCCCACCCCCACCCACCATGGGGGCGTCCCCAGGTGTACGCCACCTGCCCTGGGAATCTGTCCCGGTGCCCGCATGGGCAGGAAGCAAACTGGCTCTTGCCAAATAGTGGATGCAGGTCCCCTGGGCGCCCAGGACATGGCCAGCCCTTCCCCAGGGGCAGAATCGTCCCTGCTCCGTGGCCACCTCCACACCCACCCGTGGGAACTGTAAGTGCAGAGGCACCGGTGGTCGGGGAAGAGGCCAACTTGGGACAAGAAAGGAAAGTGTGTACAAACCAATTTCTTCTTCCATTCAGCATTAAAATAGCTACACTGAGGCCTGTGGAAGCCGGGTGGGGACACTCTTGCCTCGTGGCCATGCACAGGGCCTGCAGTGACACAGTCCTGCCAGAACACGCAGCCCATGGCTTGGGACCCGAGCCCCTGCTCCTGGCTCTGGGCCTTGTGTCTGAGTCTCCAGTGACACAGTGCCAGCGCCCGCCTCGTGAGTCGCTAGAGTTGAACACACAGGCACCCGTCAGTGCTCGAGGGTGGCCGAGCAGGCGTTTGGGGTCAGGAACTGCTTTGGATGCTGCTTGAGGGGCTGGACCCCAGCTCACAAAGGGTTTCCGTCAAGGGGCAGAAATGAGTTTCAGCTCCCTGGCCTCTGGCGCAGCTGTCAACTCTGAGCTGCTGACCCTAAGGCAGGTGCAGACCGTGCACAAATGGCCACGGCTGGTGCCAGTAAGACCTGGTTTAGAGTCAGGTGACCTGAATTTGGCCCATGGGTTGCAGTGAGACCCACAACTGTAAGGGGCCGTGAGAAAACAGCAGAGCCGGCGCCCCTCCAACCCAGGCACCAGTGCAGGTGGCCGCCAATCTTCCATCCCCAAATCAGACCCCAGGTCACCTCAAAAGCCACCTCCATGTCAGCCAGGCATGGAGGTACACGCCTGTCATCCCAGCTGCTCAGGAGGCTGAGGCAGGAGGATTGCGAGTTCAAGACCAGCCTCAGCAACTTGGTGAGCCCCTCTCTTAAAGAGGGCTGGGGTGTGGCTTGGTGCCCTGGGTTCCATCTTCAGCACCAAAACAAAAACAGATAAGCAAAACTAACCCTTGCTCAGTCCAAACAGGGCAAGCCTGAGATGCCGGCTCAGCCCGGGGCCATGACAAGGGCCACGTGGGGAAGGGTGCTGGGGCTGCGGCTCGGTGGTGGAGCGCCTGCCTAAGACGCCAAGGCCCTGGCTTCAACCCCCAGCACCACGACCAAAAGAACCATGTGGGGCCCACTGGGGCCCAGGGCAGAGACTGGGGATGCACCGGGAGAAGCCAGGAAGCACACGGGCTGGGGCAAGTCAGGTGTCCAGGCTGGTCTGCTGACTTGAGAAATGACCACATCCACCAGGACATGGACCCTCAGGACACCAGGTGGGGCACATGGGACCTCTCTGTACTGTGTCCCCAAGTTTTCTGTAAACCTAAAACTAAAATGAAAAAATGTGCTTAAGGCAGAGGAGACAGCCATCAGCCACTGGCACTGGAAGTGCTTTAGCATGTGATTGAAGGAACAGTAAGATCCTGTGACAGCCTCATAATGGGCGATTATATAAAATCCAGAGAAGAAAGAGGCTAAAAGCAGGATATGCAAATCAGCAAGCTCAACGGGGGAGGCTGGGGGAAGGCAGGTGGCCCCGCTTGCCTCCGGTCCTGTCCCCAGCCCTGTTCCCAGCCCTGCGCCTCCAGGACCAGGTCTGAGCTGCTCAGGAAACTCCAGGTGCAGCTGGGCCTGGGCTGGAGAAGGCACAGCCTTTTCATGGATGAAAAGTTCTAGAAGAGGGAATGAGTGGGACCAAGGGGATGTGGCCTCCGGTCTTTGCAGGACAGCTCCTAGACCTCGCTGCACCTGGTTTCTCACTGGTACTGACACTGGCCCCGAAAGTCTGCTGGGCCCTGCAGGGAGCTGAGCAGCAGCTTTGGCCCCTTCCACTCCAGACCAGGACGCCATCACCAGGGCCAGGCACGTCCCCAGACATGGCCTGGGGTCCCTGGGGGCAGCCACCCCCAGTGAGAAGCCTGTCCTGCAGTATCCAAGTCTGTCCACCAGCGAGCCCACGGGCTGCATATCGTCCTCACTCTGGAGACGGGGAAACCAGGGCCCAGCCAAGGCCGCTGCCCCGGAGGCCACCTCAAAGAGAAGGAAGGCTGTCATCCCGAGTGTCAAGGGCCACTTTAAGGGTGGGAGCCCTGGACCAGGTGATGCCGATGTGCAGAGCAGGGGTCGGAAACCTAGAGCCCGCAGGCCAAGTCTGGCGGCACTTGTTTTAGTCGATTTTATTGAAACGCGCCATGCTGGGTCCTTCACACAGCGCCTGCGGCCGGCTCCAGGGCAAAGGCAGAGCTGAGGGGCCACTACCCAGCCCTCCCGCCTACAAAGCCACAGCACCAGCCCCAGCTCACAGAGAAGCCTGCAGACCCCGAGGGAGGGCCTCCCGCCCGGGGCAAGCCCTGCTCGCGGTGAGCGTTCCGCCAAAGTGACCGCCAGGCCCCGCCCTCCACTGCTGGGCCGGCGACCTGGACCCCCACCGCCTGCCCCCAACACGTGTGCATGGTGTGCCCACCATCCAGGAGTGGCCCCGGCAGCTCCTGTACCTCCTGCAGCCCAGCCCACCGGCGTACTGGCTGGTCTGCAGGGACAGTCACCTGACTACAAGGTCAGCCCCAGCCGCCAGCACCAACGGGACACTTGCTGAGCTAGGGCCGCCTTGCTGCATGCGGCTCACTTTCCTGGGGCCTGAGCTGCCGCGGGCACCACTCTGTGCTGTGCTGAGAGTCAGAGTGCAGCAGATCTCAAGGTCACCTTCGTCCAGGGTCTGCCCTGCACGCTGCTCCGGAGGCTCTCTGTGGCCTGGGCCCCTCCACGCCAGTGGCACGCCCTGCTTGTTGCAGCCGGCTTTCCAGCCGAGTTCCGATGCTCACGGGGAGCCCCGAGCTGGCGCCATCTGAGGGCTGCCCGAGGTCTGCAGGGACCCAGCCCTCCCCAGCTGATCGCCCGGGACACTACTGGCCGGTGCCCTTCAGGCTCACCCAAGGTACCTAAGCCCTGCGTGGCAGCAAGGCCTCAAGGTGACTTTGGCTCCCACATTCCCACATGCTCCCCAGATTTATTGCCACCTTCCTGGAGATGGGGAACAGGAATGTGCCACCAAGGACATTTGTCCTCAAGTGCAGAGTGTTGGGTGGCCCATCCACGTGTCCGTGTCCCCAGTTTGAGGTCAGCCCCAACACAGCAGGTGCCTGGACTGTGGAGTCCTGGAGAAAGGATGCCCAGCTCATTCAGGGTCACCCTGGCCTGAGGGGTCCAGCCACGGCCATCAGCTCTGCCAAGTGCTGGGGGGAGGCGGTTATGGCAAAACCTCCTGACTTCTAAGGACTGGCAATAATTCAACTGTAAACCTAGTAAGTTCTACCCTGGCTAGGTGACAAGGTTCTCGCCCCCAGGGGTCAGTTGTGTGGACAACACCTGGCCTGATGTGTTTCTCCTCAGGACCTGGAACTCCAGGCCACTCAAGAGAAAACACCAGAGACATTCAAATTAGGAGGACATTTTATAAAATCCCTGATGGATCCTGCTCAAAACTTTCAGGTCATCAAGAAAAAGGTCATAGCCAGGTACAGTCCTGTACCTGGCTGCTCAGGAGGCTGAGGCAGGAGGACAGCAAGTCTGAGGTCAGCCTCAGCAACTTAGCCAGACTCTCTCAAAATAAAAAATAAAAAGGCCTGGGGGTGTGGTTCAGTGGTGGATGCTTGCCCAGCATTTGCAAGGGCCTGGGTTCCATCCCCAGCAGAGATAGAGAGGTGAGGGAGGACGGAAGGTGCCACAGCCCCCAGGAGCCAGAAGAGAGGGACGCCCAAGAGTCGTCATGTGGGATCCCAAGAGGGGCCTGGAGGAGCTGAGGAACCTGGACAGAGCCTGAGCTGCGGTCAACACCAACAACTCAATGGGACGGTGCACTGTTACTCTTCTGCTTTGTGACTGTGCCCAAGCCCCAGGCCTGTCTGCTCCCGCTGGCCACATACGTGATGACCTCTCAGGGTACCAGGCAGAGGTTGCTGTGGTTTCATCTTTTGCCAATTTCTGCCCATTTTACAGGTGAAAGTAGAACCTTCTGGAATTCGTGAATACACTTTTCACTTGGAGTAACTTTAGGTTTGCAGAACTGCAGGAGACCTGAGCGTCCCGGGTCCAGCTTCCTCCCATGCATCTCACACAGCCGCAGACACAGCCGCCACTGAGACCTCCCCGGTGACCACCGGCCGGCATGGTGCCCAGGACGCCTCCAGCGCCAGCAGCACTCTTCACCACACTGGGCTGGTCGACGACTAGCAAAGAGGATTGCGAGGCCCTGCTGAGGACAGGCCTGAGGACGGTGGCGACCCACCCTGGCTCCAGCATGGGACTTGCCTCAGAAATGCTAGGGAGACTTCCCAGGACCTCGTGGGTCATGAGGAAGACAGGCACCCCACACTCCTTACATGATCTTCAGAGGGGCTCTGCTCTGGGGCCACAGGGCCATGGCTGGGGACATGTGTGGTGTCACGCCTGGGGATCTCCTGGCATGGAGTGGGTGGGGCCATGGCTGCTGCTCAGCACCTGCAGTGCCCAGGACACCACCTCAGAGAAGGACCCAGCCCCATGTCCACAGTGCCAAGGGACAGAGACCCTGGGCTGATTACTTAGGAAAGACGAGTTTGCTCTGGGGGCCTCAAACCTGACCTTGTTTTGAAAGGGTCTTCACAGAGGCGGGCCTGGGGCCACCTCTTCATCCAGCCTCCTTAGAAGAGGGAACTTGAGACATGGGCGCACAGGGAGACGGCCACGTGACAACAGAGGCAGGCAGGGGGATGCAGCCAGAGGCCAAAGGCCACCAAGGACTCCCGCCACCAACATAAGCTAGAAGCGGGGAAGGACCCTGCCTGCCCGGGAGCCCAGGATAGCCCGGCCCTGCCACACCTCGACCTCAGGCTCCTGAACTGCTTCTGGAGGTTCACTGGGTTTCTTTGTGGTGCTGGGGTGGATTGCGGGGCCTGGGCAGGCACTACCCACTGGGCATGCCAGCCCCAGCCTCCAGGACCATGAGAACAGGCGACTGTCACTGAGCCCCTGCTGGAGGTCATTTGCCATGGCAACCCCAGAAGAGGGCGTACCCTCCAAAGGTCCACCCCCCACGGACCCTCCTCTGGCAGGCCACAGACCCACGGGCAGGTGGACGTCTGTTTCCGTCTGGAAGGGTCCTGGGAACCCTCAGGGTCCCTCAGGAGCCGCTGGTCCCTGTAATGCTAGGTTTGGGTCCTTGAGTGGCTTCCTCGATGCCATCGTGGGAGTGGGGCCTGCATTTCATGGGCAGCAGGAGGACCACAGGGACAAGAACCTCGGTGTGACTTGGCGCCGTGGAGCCCAGATTCCAAGGTGGCCTGGAGGGACTCTGCCGTCTGTCCCACATGCTATCAGTGTCAGCACCACAGAGGAAACGGCCGCTTAATTAGACTTGGGAGCGGCTGGCGGCTCCTCCAGAGGGCCGGGCGGGCGGGGCCTCCACCAGCGCCAGAGAGCAGCACCTGGATTTCCTTTACAGAGCCTCAGCCAGGTGGGCCACACCTGGGGACATGTGTGGGTCCCACTGGAGCTCCTGGGGTGGGCAGAGACCAGGGTCACTGCTCAGCACCTGCAGTACCCAGGATGTCACCAGAGAAGGACGCGGCCCGTGTTCAGAGTGACCGTCTGCACAGCCGAGAGCAGCCGCACACTGCCATCATCCCACAGATACGTCCCTGTGTGAACGTCCCTGTGACTCAGGTTTGGCTCAAGCCTGGGGTGGCAGTGGGGAAGAAATACCGCAAGTATCAGCATAGGGTGGGCGGGGGCGCAGCGGCGAGGCTCGCCCAGCGGGCGCGAGGTGCCAGGTTCCGTCCTCAGCATAAGGTAAAGGCATTGTGTGCGTCTACAACTCAAAAAAATTTTAATATCAGCATATGCTAAGATGCTGACAGGAATTCACTGCAAGTCCCCAGCTGCCGTGTGCCACAGGGCTCCCACGCTCCGGAAAACCCAGAAGAGTCCAGAAGGTTCTGGAAGTCTCCACCGCTCACAGCTTCTGCTTCTGTGTCTCTCGCACGGAACAGGAAGGTCCTGCTCTCTCAGGACAGGAGGGACTGTGCGCCCCGCACTCGGCTGCCCACAGCTGTCAGGCCAGTTCCTTCTGCGGAGCCCTAAGGCCCCAGGGCCAGAGAGACCGTGGGCAGTGACATCACCTGCTCCGTGGCCTCTCCACACAGAGGAGCCCACCGCCTGGCACAGACCCAGGGGCGCCTCCTTATGAGGCACACCAGGGTCTACCCTCGCCGGACCTGCTGTACAGAGGAGGAAGATGGGGCTTGGGAACAAATGTGCCGTCCTCAGTGGCCTGCAGAGGACCGTCACTGGTCACACGCCTGAAGGCCGATGGCAGGGTGATGTAAAACACACACCGTCTCCATCGTAAGGTGGCCTCCTGTGGCATTTAGCACGCAGTGTGCAGCCGTCACCTCTAACCCAGAACGTTCCACCACCCCAAAGGAAGCCCGGCCCCATGGCAGCCCCCGCGCCCCCAGCCTTGCACCCACAGAGCCACCTCCTGTCCTGGACCCTCCTGTCACTGGTCACACGCTTGGCCTGTGTGTCTGCTCTCACTGAGCACCAGGTCCTCAGGTCCCTCCACGCTGCAGTGTGTCACCGCGCTCCTGCTCGTGGCCGAGGACACTCCCGGCGTGTGTGGTGAGACTGTGGTCCCTTCTCCTGTTGATGGACCTGGCCGTCCCCGTCCCTCCATGCCAGCCACACCTGCTGCTCCACGTGCACCAGGGAGCCTCCCTGGTGGCACCCCCAGCAGCGCTGCTGGCCGCAGGAGCAGTCCTGGCCTTGGAGGAGCCTGCAGCCTGTCTGCCAGGTGGCCGCACCACTGCGAGCTCCACCATCGTGGTGGTGTGACAGCCCCACTGTGACTGGGACAGCACCTCCTGGTGACGGGGCCCTGCAGCATCTCATCACATGAGAGCAGTTTTCCTGGCCGTAAGTGGCGGCCGGGGCGGCCTCGCCACAGGCAGTGAGGGGCTCCACAGAGCGCGGGGGGGAGCAGGCCCGTCCCTCCTGCCACAAAGCCTCGGGACCAAGTGAGGCCTCCAGTGCCCCACCCCAGCTCCCTGCCCAAAAGGACCCTCAGGGCCCCTCGGGGACAGGGTGAGGGAGACGGAGGATGGAAATGCAGGACACAGCTGCAGCCCTGAGCCCAGGAGCGGGCGCTGCGTCAGGCCAAGGCCACGGGACCAGCGTACACAGGCTGCTGCCTTCTGGAAGATTCTACCCTGGGCCCAATGAGTAAGAACCACCTCTAGAGGACAGGCAGCGCGGCCGGGTGAGGCCAGAGGGGGCCCAGGCCCTGGCACCACAAGGTCGCCAAGAAAACGGGAGAAGGAGCAGAATGGCCCAGGGCAGGCGACTTCTCCAGGCGCTGGTCGGCTCCCTGGGCCCTCGGGGAGCTGAGTGTGCGCAGCTGAGCTCGCAGCTCCCAGCCATCGCAGCGCTGTCCAGACCCAGTGGCTCACAGGCACCCGATTTTATCCTCTTGGAGTCTGTGTGGGGACCTTCTCGACCCAAGTGTGGCAGGCTGGCCTCCCAAGACCTAGGGAGAGTCCCTGTCCCCTCCTCCAGCTCCAGGGCCAGCAGCAGGGCCAGGGCCAGTGTCTTCCAGGCTCTGACTGGCCCTCCTGCTGCCCCTCAGGAGGACCCTGTGGTGACCCTGGGTCACCCCAGCTCAGAGCCCCTCTGCCCTGAGAGATGCCATGTCCACAGGCTCCAGAGATGAGGACAGCATGTCCACTGGCCACCCCTCCGACTACCGCAGCTTCCTCTGCCCTCTCCTTCCTCTGGGCTCCTCTCTAAATGGAAACTCCCCAGGCTGATTACTTGGGCAGTCATTCACCCTGTGTGACCGAATGACCATCCCCCCTTCCCTGGAGGCAGGCGCCTCCTTTACAGATGAAACAAAGTGGGTGCTCGGGCCAAGGTGGGAGATCGGGAGGCAGGCAGTGGGCCTGGGGTCTGGCTAAGCCGAGAGCTGAGGGCGCCCCGGGAAGGGAAGCAGACGTCGGCTGCCAGGAGAGGCTGCCCTGCGTCTGCCCAGCACAGACCAGGAGGGCAGCTCGGCCAGAGGCCAGCAGTGACCAGCAGAGTCAGCAGAGGATCATGAACTCTCCCAGGGCCACAGACAGGCAAGGGCTGCCCTGCGCAGAGGCCTGGGCTGGCAGTGGACGGGCTGAGCAGCGGACGATGTCCACGCAGATGCCTCCACAGCGACTTGCAACGGCCCACGGAGGAAACCACCCAAGTGACCCGCAACAGATGACCCAACACAGTGTGGCCCCTGCCCACAGTGCAGTGCCATAAGGCAACGACATGTGACCACAGATGGACCTTGAGGGCCACCAGAGGAGCAGACGCATGGCCACGTAGCCTGTGGCTACCGACAGGACACTGCAGGGACCGTGGGTGCCGTGCAGAGTGGGTGGCAGCCGGTGGGCAGAGCTCCCGCGGTGGGGGTGGGGGCTCTGGAGCAGGCAGCAGGGACGCTGCCCAGCCCTGCATCGTGCTGCAGGCCCCTGGTTACCCCATGAAGACGGTGCCAGGGTGAGCGCCAGGTGTGACTCACCACGGTCAAACGCCAAGCAAAGCAGCGGGCATTGTGGGCATGGGAGGTGGCAGGACACACAGCTCACAGCGGCCTATGACATGCTGGTCCAGTGGGCTGCCAGACCCTCATCCTGGGCGGTCCACACCCACTGGGCAGCCCTGGGTCCTGGCCGCTGCACCCGGAGGGCACCCCAAGCACCTCCCGTGAGACACCCCGCCTGGGCAGCAGTTTGACCCCATAAGGGGTGAGGCGCAGGTGCCAGCTTCTGAGGCCAGCCAGAGATGGCCGCCCTGCCCACTGGTCTGCGTCTCGGCTCTGCCCAGAGACCACAGGCCCCTACTTCCAAAACCATGCACCTGGCAAGGGGTGAATTGCCCCACAGGGCCTCTCTGTGCCCGGCAGTGGGCCCGGGCCTGCTGGCCTCCCACAACACACGCCCACCACGATGAGGGGTGCAGGTGTCCCCCACCAGAAGGGGGCCGGTGTCCCTGACATGCTCAGCGTCGCCAGGATGGGTAGGAGAGGCCCTCCTAGCACCTCACACAGCACAGCCCTCGCCAGGGGGGGAACAGCAGAGTCTGAACCACGGCGCCCGGATGGGAGGGCAGCTCGCAAGAAGGGCAGGCCCAGCTCCCAGGGCCTGCGGTGGCCATGTGAGGCCTGGTCCCAGGCTGAGGCCAGGGGGGTGCCCCTCCTGCGAGGAGGTGGAGCCTCATGGGAGGCGCAAGCCACAGGGCGGTGCCCTTGAAGGGGATGGTGGGACCCCAGACTCTCTCTCTACTCCAGTTCAAGAAGTGACTGTCTACTCCATGACGTGCGGCCACCCTGAGCCTCACCAGAGGTCAAACACAGGGGCGCGCATCCTCAGGGACTCGGACGGCGCTGGAGCTAAAGTAGCCTCTGCTCTTTGGCTGAGGGCCTGGCCGGGTACCTCCCAAGTACAGAATCCACCAGCATACCTAGGACGCAGGGTCTCTGGGCCCAGGAGCCTCCACAGGGGGGTGCTGTCCCCAGAAGAGTGCCCAGGACGCCACCAGCGAACGACCCAGCTCGGCCACAGTGCTGAGCCCAGGAGGCTGCGACTCAAACTCTGTCGCTGGCATCATGACAGCATCAGCGTTTCCAGAGCACTTTAGAATTCCACCGTGTCCTTCCACATGCTGCCATTGCAGGGTCAGAGCATCTAGGATCGCATGGTGGCTCGGTCCCGCCCACCTGGAGGCCCAGGAAGGTACACACCCCCATGCCCTCCGCTGTCCTTGTGTGCCCAGGGCAAGGAAGGGCGAGGGAGGGCGGGCTAATGGTTCCTTGCTGAGAAGGGGATGGGGGACGGGGAGGAGGGGCGGTTGGCTAAGGGAAGCGCAGTCCAGCGGAGCTGAACCTCCCTGCGTGAGGGGCCACTTCAGTGGGGGCTTGCTGTCCACCACCCCATTTAGAAAGAAGTCTCTGCAGGTGTGGTGGAGTGGGGTGGCCCTAGTCCAGTGACAGGTGTCCACCTAGGAAGAGGCACAGACAGGAGGTGGTGGTGACAGAGGAGGGACACTTAGAGCCCTGGATGGGGGAGGCAGGAGGCCTCCCTGGGCCTCTGGAGGGCACGCGGCTGTAGCCCTGGACCTCTGGCTTCGAGCCTCCAGGACCAGGGAGAATCCATTTCTGTGGCTTTGACATCCAGTCTGTAGGACACCCTAGGCGAGACAGGCGGGGACAGTGGGCCTGTCTCCCGTCCTTGCTCAAGCCCCATCCTCCCTTGTCCCAGAGATCCGCAGGGACCTGTGTCAGTGGCTGCAGGTGGCTCTTTTGTTTCTGCTTTTCTCCGCTCAAATCAGGGGTCTCAACCAGGCAAGGCCTTGGGACAGAGCTCCCAGGACGAGGGGTGCCCAGTGCTCAGGAGCGCAGATGGGTGGGATCCGTCCACCACGCCTGGGCCCCTCATCCCTCCTGGCAGCACAAGGATGCGGGACCCTGACCACACACAGGTGGGACGTACAAGGTCCACACTCACCCAACTCCACCAAAGGTCACCTCCCCTTCCTCCCCTGGCTCCACAGGAAAGCCTGCGAAGTTCTGAGGAGCAACAGCTTCTGCAGAGCTGCCCTCCAGTGGTGCCCACAGCCAGGTCCCCGCAGGGCCGCGGCGTGGAGCAGCATCCCTGCCCCACCCAGGCCAAGAGCTCCTAGTCCCAGCAGCCACGCATGGCCCTGGACACAGCTCAGTGTCCCTGGGGCACAGCCCCCAGAATCAGGGCCCCGGTTTGGTGCACTGCTGGACAGGGACAGCCTGGACCTGGGTTGCCAGGTGGAAGAATGAATGGCGGAGTCCTTCCTTGTTCTGTTGATTGTTTTTCTGTGGCACTGGGGATTGGACCCAGGGGTGCTCTACCTCTGAGCTGCTCCCCAGCCCTTTTTATTTTATTTTGAGATAGGGTCTTGCTAAGTAGCCCAGGATGGCCTTGAACTTGCCCTCATCCTCCTGCCCCAGCCTCCCTCCTGCCCCAGCCTCCCGGCTGGCTGGGATAACAGGCGTGGCCACCCCGGGGCTCCATGCTACCCATTCTCAAGACCCTGGTCACGACGCCTCTCCCAGGCAGTGTATGGGGGGGTGTCCTGCCTTCCTTTTCTAACCTGTCACCCTGCCGGCCTGACACTTCACTCTGCGACCAGCGTCAGGCATCGTGTGTAACCTGGCTGCGTCTAGCGTCTCCATGCCCAAGAATGCTGGCTGTCTGAAGATGAGTCCCCTCCACCTCTCCTTGGTTGGTAAGACTTGGGCCCACGCGGTATGGCCACATGGGTGGAAGTGGCTGCCCTGGAGTGGCTGACACCAGGTTTCCAGGGACCTGCATCAAGGGGAGGACCCAAGTGCTGTCCTGTGGGGAGGAGCACTTCACTGGTTCAACCACAGATTCCTCTTTGAAAAAATAAATAATTTTTAGTTTAAATTATTCTGTCACAGCCTGATCTGGAGCACTGGCTCTCAGCTGAGGGCAACCACAGGCGGCTGTGGGGATACTTGTCTCCTGACGGGGTGGGGGTGCTGGCCCGGAGCAGTGGAGGCCAGGGACGGCTCAGCACCCTGCAGCTCAGGATGCCCCCAAAGGGAAGCCCCTCTCCGGGCATCAGTGCCCTGTAGCATGATAAAACTCGCACTGGGTGCCCTGGGAAGGCCAGCCTGCCCTGGGCACGTGTAAAGACAGGAACTGTCCCCACAGGGCCCTGGCAACCTGTGTTCTGTTCCCAGCTCCCTCCCGTCCTCTTCTCTGGACCTTCCTGGGCCAGGTTCTTTTTTTTTTTTTTTTTGGTACCAGCGATTGAACTCAGGGGCACCCGACCACTGAGCCACATCCCCAGCCCCATTTTGTGTTTTATGTAGAGACAGGGTCTCACTGAGTTGCTTAGCGCCTCGCCGTTGCTGAGGCTGGCTTTGAACTCGTGATCCTCCTGTCTCAGCCTCCCTAAGTGCTGGGATTACAAGCGTGAGCCACCGCGCCCGGCTCTGGGCCGGGTTCTTATTCCCACCTCTCTGCCCTGAGAGACGCCCTGCACCTCAGCTGGTACCTCCCACAACACATGGCCTGGCACCCAGACCCCCAGAGCCACAGACGACCACGCCTGGGTCCATCTCCACACCCCCAGGCCGGCACACAAGCATCCATTCACATGGTGCCAGGACCTGGCACAAGTTCTGAGGCTTAAAACAGGCTCACAGCCGCCTTTGTTGGACAGAGGAAGGAAGGAGGGGCCGCCACAGACGAAGGAGCCGGAGACAGCAGGCAACCCCGGCAACCCTGGCAACCGGGTGGCCCGAGGCTCCCAGTGGAGGCCCTGTGGGGCCGGCTCAGGCTGTGCCATGAAGGCCACGAGAGGCCTTGATTCTGGGGCACAGGCGACAAGCTGGGGAGGGGGCGTGTCGGTCAGCTGATCCTGACCAGAGGGGGCTGACCGCGGGAGCCAAAGGGCCTGGGGCCCGTGGGGGACGGTGCAGCTCTGAGCTCCAGAGGCAGGAAAGAATGGCAGACAGAGAGCCCAGAGTGGACACCCCACATTCCGTTCAGAGCCCCCTGTGCCAAGTCGTGCTACTAAAGAGCAGCACGACTCTCCGGGGCCCAAAGGCGGAGAAGCCAGAGCCATCAGGACGAAGGGACACCACACGGCCACGCACACCGGGAGCATCCTCAGCCAGAGCGGGAGCAAGGTGACACACTGCAGTGTGGACGGACTCGAGGATTTTGTGCTCGGTAACAGCTAGACACACAGGCCACATGGGGGACGTCCAGGACAGGGGAGTCCAAAGATGAGATGTGGGCCCGCAGGGGCAAGGCTGGAGGGACGGCGGCTGCTCGTGAGGAGAGGGCTTCTCCTTGGGGTGACGGCAACTTCTCAACTTGGTTTGCAGAACGCTGTGCAGCTCCATCAGCCCGCAAAGCACCTCGCGAATTATATGCTCAAAATGGATGAATTTTGAGATGCATAAAGCACACCTCCACTGAAGGCGTGCCAAGCCACAAGGTGGCCCCTTTGTGTGCCCCCCAGGAAGGTGAGCGACATTTCCAGCCGCATCTCGCCCATTCAGCAGGACCAGAGTGCCGAGGTCCCACCCGGCAGTCCAGGTCCAGAGCAACGAGGTCCCTCCCAAGAGGGGAGAATGTGGCTGGTCCCCACAGAGGGCAGGGCCAGCAGCCGGCTCCCTTCCAGCTGCGGATGGTGACGCTTCTCCAGCCCTTAAGGGACAAGGCCAAGTCAAAGGGTGGCAGAGCGAGCAGCAGAGCCATGAGTGAAGAAATGCGAGCACAAGGCCCCGACACCACCCAGAATGCAGACTGCGGACGTGGCCGCTCAGGGATGCACGCCAGGAAAGCCTTCCCCAGCACAAGAGCCCAGCCTGGGCACTGGCCCCCGCGCTGCCCCACGACTTCCCAGGGGGAGGGCTTGCAAGGGAGTCTCTGCCCCCCAGTCCCACAGGCTGCACAGAAGCGTGAAGGTCCCAAAGTCACAGAGGTTGGACATAACTGCTTTTCAAAGAAATGACAGAGACTGGGGTGGACACAGCTCTGTGCTGGAGCTTAGCCTGGGGGGCCACCCCAGCACCCAAAAGGAAGAAAACTACAAAGGTTCCTCAAAAATGAAAATAACTGAGCAAATACTATGTCTTTGTTTCTGTGTTGGCGCTGGGGCAGAGCCCAGGGCCTGCTCCCCCGCCAAGCTATATTCCCTTCCCAGTAAAAACCAGTCAAAAGACTGAGGCTGCTGCCAGATGCAAATGAGAAAATCTGTAAAAACACCTTGAATCGCAAAGGAGCTTTTTCTGTTACTATGCAATGTACCAGAAGTCCCTCCATTCAGTAAACACCAAGCAGGGCAGGTATTCGTGTTTAGTTGACTTTCCCTTCAAGCGACCTGCTTCATCAAGCACGAAACAAGGACAGGCAATGATGGCATTACTCAACTCCTGTTCCTAACTACAGCTCCTCTACCAGACCAAAAACTGCCTGGAGGGCTTGGACCTCTTCAGGATGAGCCCCCCAGCCAAGGAAGAGCCAAGGAAGCCACCTGTGAACGCCGACCTCTTCCAGCACTTGCAGCTGATCAGTCAATTAGTAAGGGTTCAAAGGCCACCTAAGCCACCTAGGATGTCTCTCCTCCCCTGCAAGGGGCGCACTAGGAGTTTACAAGCAAAACTGATGGTGCCATTTTCCAGCATTGAAGGCGAGACAGGGTCTCTGAGTGGGAAAATAAAGCCAGTTCTGTCCCTAAGAATGGCTCTCAGCCAGGGTGACTCTGTCCCAGGGGCTGGCAGGCCAGGTCTGGGGACAGGTGTGGTGTCACTACTGGAGAGTTCCTGGCCTGGATGGGGAGGAGGCCAGGGATGTTGCTCGGCCCCCTGCAAGGACTCAGGACCACCCCGCTCTCCAGAACAAAAGACCCCCAGCGTCCACAGTGCTGAGGCTGAGAAGCCCGCCATTGCCATGTGAGCTCAAGTCCAAGCTCGCATTTAAGGAGCTCAGTGGCTCTTTGGGGACCCCTGAATCAGAATGACCCAGGTAGCCTTCCACTGAAAGACACCTGCTCCTTGGTCAGACGTGGCGATCTGATGGCAGCTTCAGACAGCTTCCTCTTCCTACTTGGCTTTTTTCTTGCTTTTGATAATATGGAGACATCTGGCTATGTCTATCTTAGTTCCTGATGCTTTCTGAAGTCCCGGGGTGACTCTCACGTGCACCTCGCCATGGGGGTGACTGGAGTCAAGTTCTTTCTTTTCCCTTCTCTGTGACAACCCCATCATTCTCCCACCCACCTCCCCTTCCAAGAGAAAACTTAATTTAGAACATTCCGCTCTGCTCGGTGCTCCGCACACCCTCACTGCCTGCAGCGAACCTGCAAGCTACCCGCTCCCACTTTGATCATTCCCACTTGGTAAGGTGACATCACGAGGCAGGGGCTAGGGCGAGCTCGAAACACAGGCCCTTTCCCCAGAGTCCCCGACGTGGTCACCACAAGACCACCGCAGCACACGCTCACACACACGCGTTTGTGAGCCTGGCCTTTGCTTCGAGGACACCTAGCAACAGTCTACACTCTGAGCTGGGGACCTGCTGCTACAGTTCATGGCACCTGTCTCAGCCGCCCACCTCAGCCCCGGGCAACCCCCGCTACCCGGGAAAAACAAAGTGCCACCCACATCCCTCAATGTCATCGTCCCCAAAACTCCCACTGTAGTTCCTGAAAAATTCAATCACCTGCATGAGCCGTCCTGCACCCCAAGACCTGCCCCTTTGCACCCTCCACCCTAGAAATAGACAGAGCAGTGTACCTGCACACTGTCCCCGGGGCTTTGCCCCTCGCGCATCTCACACCAGTCAGCACCCTCTCCCAACAGGAAGGCCACTCCTCCACAAATCTTCCCAGGGGACCCCACCCGAGACCATCCCAGTCCCTCCCAACTAGTCAACCCCAGGCCAGACACACCCCCGGGTCTCCCCAGCCCGTGTCCTTCCTCTTCCTCCTCCTCCCTGGACCCCCACACATAAGCCATCCACTTACCCTGATGTTCCCTAAGGCACAAGCCGGTCCCCCTTCCATCCCTCAGCCCCTTCCCGGTTCTGTCCTAACTTTGTCCTTTGTCCCTTTCAGCTGACCCTAAACACAGGGTCCTCAGTCAGGGTTCCCTGCCCACTCGCTCTCCCACACGTGCCTCAGTCCCGTCTGCAGACCCCTCCCCAGCTAACCCACTTCCCCTGAGCCCCACCTCCACTCCATCCCCAGTGCCCTCCCAGCTAACCTGGACCCTCAGACTCCACTTCACGCTCCCGCCTCAAATATCCTTTACCCTCAGCTCAGCCCCTGTGCCCCTCCCCAGCTAACCTGGACCTCCAACCCCACCCAGAGTCCCCTCCCCAGCTGCCTCAGCCCTCCACCTCCCCTCTCAGCCCCCCTCCGCCAACCTCAACCCCAACTCCATCACCCTCGCCAGCTAAACCTGACCTCCAACTTCAGTGGCCTCTACACAATCTCAGTACCCACAATTGCTGACCCCTCCCCAGCTAACTCTACACCCCAATTCCAGACGCAGACCCTCCCCAGCTAACCTCTACCCTGAACTCCAGTCACCTTTAGCTCCCTTCCCATATAACCTTGACCTCCAACTCCAGCCCCCTCCCCACCTAAACTCACCCACAATTGCAGCCCTGACCCCCAACTCCAGCCTCCTCCCCAGCTAACCTCGACCACCAACCACAGTCCCAGCCCTCAACTCTGGCCCCCTCCCCAGCTAACCCCGCACCCCAACTCCAGCCCCAGCTCATAACTCCAGCCTCCTCTCCAGCTAACCTCGACCCCCACCCAAAGTTTTGACCCCCAATTCCAGCCCCCTCCCCAGCTAAGCTCGACCCCCAAATGCAGCCCCTTTCCTCGGCCAGCCCCGCACTCAGCTCTGGCCCCCTGTTGCAGCCCCAACCCCCAGCCCCAGCCCCCTCCTCAGCCGACCCGACTCCCAGCTCCGCCCGTGCGCAGACCGGAGCCGTCCCCACGTCCCCCAGCCTGCGAGCAGACGGCCTTACCTGCGATCTGGCCCGCGGCCGCCTCAGTCCCTCCGCGCAGCCAAACGCGCTGTGCCTCCTGCCCGGGAGCGCTCGCTCCCTCCATAGGGCGGGTCCTGAGCTCGGGGGGCGGGCCTGGAGTCCCCGAGCGACCAATCGCAGACCCGGGCTGCGGAGGCCGGAGCCGGGGGCGGGGCATGGAGCAGGCAGCGGAGTAGGCTGCGCCTAGGAAGGCGGGACGGGGCCCCGGACGTGGGCGGGGCCTGAGGGCCAAGCGCTGAGTGGCATCGCCGCTGGCCACCCTTGAACGGGAAAGGCACGAGGGGGCGGGGCTATGCTAATATGCAAATCAGCACGCTGTGGTGGACTCCGCGGCGAGCGAAGGTCCATTCTGCTGAAGACTGCGTGACGTCAGGAGGGCGCGAGGCATTTCGTAAGTTCGAATCCTGGATGGGGACTGAGTGTTCGCATCCCGAATCCTAACTCCGAGGCTCACTGGCCTTGGGAAGAATATCAGTAATAATAACTGTGGCGCCGCTTCTTGAGCACTGTGTGGGCTCCCTCAGAAGCCTCTGTGTAAGGCTCGGGGATTGAATTGTCCCTTTCCTTTTGTTTTTTTTTTTTGTACCGGGGATTGAACTCAGGGCACTCGACCACTGAGCCACCTCCCCAGCCCCATTTGTGTTTTATGTAGAGACAGGGTCTCACTGAGTTGCTTAGCGCCTCGCCGTTGCTGAGGCTGGCTTTGAACTCGTGATCCTCCTGTCTCAGCCTCCCTGAGTGCTGGGATGACAGGCGTGGCCACCGCTCCCGGCTGAATTATCCCCCTTTTATAGAAGAGACACCGAGTTTGAGAGAGGCGCAACCCGAGGTCGTTCGCCCAGGCCGGTATCACAGCTCCCAGGAGTTATGCTTCCTAACCCACTGGGCTCAATCTTAAATGAGCACCCTGGGCCTCCATCCAGATCAAAGGAACCAGAATCCTGCGGGGAGCTGGACCCAAGGGTGCACATTGTTTTTAAATATTTTTTAGTTATACATGGACACAGTGTCTTTATTTTGTGTACTTATTTTTAGGTGGTGCTGAGGATCGAACCCAGTGCCTCGCATGTGCAAGGCAAGCGCTCTGCCACTGAGCCACAACCTCAGCCCCCAAGGGTGCACATTTTTAACGAGCCCCTGATGGTGTTGGGAGACCTGTGCAAGGACTCTGGAAGCCTCACGTGGTCCTGGAAGGAAATTTCTTAGGTGGGAGCACATAAGAAATGTCTTATGTGGGAGCACATGGGGCCACCACAGCTGTGACCTCAGGAACTTTGTCCAGCGCTGGCATGCTGTGCTCCCCAGCTGCTGGCCAGCTCCCCAGGGCTCCTGTCATCCTCCAGGAGCCTCCCTGTTGATACCAGGCTCCAGTTCCCTCCTGCAACGCACAGAGGAAACCTAGCACTCAGGCAAGGCCTCTCTTCTCCCTGCTGTCCCCCTGGACAGGCTGTCCCCTGTCTACATCCCCTACGAAGAACGATTGTCTAAACACGAGTCACACTGGTGGCCCACCAGGCGACATGTGGCCTGGAAACCCTTCAAAGCTTTTAAATTGTCAACGTTTTCAAATCAGGATGTTTGAGACTGTAGCTCAGAGGCAGAACCTGTGCTCAGAACTGGGTTCCATCCCCAGTACCGAAAGAAAAATAATTCAGAATGTTTCATAGAAATAAATCCAGATTTGCAGGCACTCCTGATAAATCAGAAGGCCTGACGATTTCCTGCAGCTGAGGGTGAGCAGGCTGAGCACACTACACTGCCAAGGTTCATGACCAGGCCCCAAGACAGAAAAGGGTCTGGGGGAGGTGAGACAGGAGAAAGGTTGGTCACAAATCCAAATTTTAATTTTTAAATCTTAATTTTTGAAATTGATAATGAAAAGTGGTATGTATTTGTGGTGCTCAACAAGATGTGTTGACATAAATCTAGCTGGGCATGATCATGCATACCTGTAATCTCAGCGGCTCAAGAGGCTAAGGCAGGAGGATCCCAAGTTCAAAGCCAGCCTCAGCAACTTAGCAAGGTCCTCAGCAACTCAGCAAGACCCTGTCTCAAAATAAGAATTAAAAAGGGCTGGGGATGGGCTCAGTGGTTAAGCGCCCCTGGGTTCAATCATCCTTTGTACCAAAAAAAAGAAAAAGAAAAAGAAATAAAAACAATCTGAGATAGCTTAATCCACAATTAAAATTAAAAATTTATTTTTTTTTCTATTTTTAAAAATAATGACATTTTTATTTTCCTTTGAAGAAAATAGTTGTTAATGATTTGGAATAAATGAGTTGATAAATCTTGGTAATAGAAAGTGAAATCTAACAATAAAGAAATCGCACAAGGCACAAGTATGCAAGGGACAGCTGTAGAGTGGAAACAAAGCAGGTATCTAATAATTATAAAATTAAAAATTTAGATCCAAATCCAATCTTTCATTTCCTTCATACTTTTTTTAATTCTCAAATCCAAATTTTAAAAAGGGGCAAAATAAAGAAGCAAAAGAAAAACAACTTCAGTATGTTAATGTAATATTTTAAAATTTCAAAATAAACGCATAAATAATCCATTACAACAAATGACCGACACTTTATGGCGGGGGTAGTGGGGCGCTGGGGGTAGACCCAGGAGTCTCTACCGTGGAGCCACATCCCCAGCCCTTCTATTTTTGGCTTGGCGACAGGGTCTTGCAGAGTTGCCGAGGGCCTCACTAAGTTGCTGAGGCTGTGCTTGGACTTGAGACCCTCTGACCTCAGCCTCGCCCGTATCTGGGATCGCAGGTGTGTGCTGCCACACCTGACTCCACAAATGGCCAGCATTTAAAAGATAAGCTGTGGTGGAATCTCCGCTTCTACGATTGGCCTCCCTCACTGGCCCCGGGGACCCGGATCGGTGGGAACCCGGCTTTACATCGACCCTTGGCGGTCCTGGCCAGTCTGCGCTAGCTGTTGCATGGTCATAGCGAGCGTCGTGCGAGGGGGTTTCTGGCACCCTCCCCTTACCCTCCGTGCCCCTGGCAAGCCCCTCCTGGGTTTGCAAGCCCTCCGGAGCCCCCGCTGGAGGCCCCTGCTGTGCGCCTGGCGGCCCGCACCTAGGCTCGGCTTGGCTTGGCCGGCGTCCCCGTGGCCGGCATGGGACTCGGGACACAGAAGAGCACCGTTAATTCTTGGTGACTGGGAGCGCTGAGAAGGGAGCCGGTGAAGACCCAGAAAGCGGCGAGTCGGGCACAGCGGCCACCGTCCGGGCTGCGAGTGCCGGGAGGACGGTGCGCGCTCTTGCGCCCTCGCGCTGCGGCGCCCACGTGGCCCCTCAGAGCCCCGCAGCTCGCCGAGCGACCTCGGGGACGCGGGCCCCGCCAGCGGAGGAGCTCTGGATGGCGGGCTGTGTAGGTCCAGGCTGCTTTGCCCACCGAGCGCCATCTTAAAATAGTGCCAGCCAGCGCGCGTCGGGGGCGGGCAAGACGGAAAGGGCGCGCCCCGATCTGCAGATTTTCTTGCAGATTTTACCATCGATTTCCCTTTCCTATAAATTAAAATTTTCTAGCGTGAGATCACTGCGATTTTTCAGCTGGAGGAGTCGCGTGCCATTCTAAAAAGAGAGCTCGAATACTGTTTCCCCCAATGGTGACCTCTGGCAAAACCGCGGGAGCGCACACGCGGCGCGCTGGCAACCACCCGGGTCCCGGGACCGCCAGGCCACGCCCACCGGCCGCGCCCCTCCCGAGCTCCCCGCATCCTGACCACGCCTCGTCCAGGCCACGCCTCCCCTCGACCACGCCCCTCCCGGCCGCGCCTCATCCCGGCCACGCCTCCATTGGCCACGCCCCCCGTCCTACCCTTCCCGGGCTGGCCCCCACCCAGCCTCTTGGGCCCCGCCCTCCAGGCCCCGCCCTCCTGCTCCCCCCCACCGTCCTGAGATTTTTGCCGTTTCTAGATGGGATTACACAAAGTGCGACCTGTGGGGTTGGCGCTTCTCTTGGCGTAAGTTCTGGAGCGTGCTCTAGGTTGTTGCTCGTATCATCATCTCGTTCCTTTTTCTGGCGCTGGGGATTGAACCCCGGGCCTGGCGCATGCGCTCTGCCACCCAGCTGCAGCCCAGGCTTGCTGCTTTTGATTGAGAGGTGTCGCCTGGTACCCGGGACGGGTTTGTTTAACCCCACCCTCCGGACACCTTCAGTGGGCCTGCCAGACTTGGAGTTTTCCGAATAAAACTGCCCAGAATTTGTATCTTATGCGTAAACACAGAGCGTCATTCCTCTGGCACGGCTGTCTGGGCAGCGCGATCGCTGGGTCATACGGAAGCTGCAGGTTTAGTTTTTTTAAAAGCTTCCAGATTTCCTTCCAGAATGTTAATGGTTCATTTTTTCCAGACCTTTAAGTAGTTGAGAAATACTGAAGAACTGGAAAGAAGTTGTGTTAAAACTCGCAATGTCCTTAAGTTTAAGTATTTTATTTATGCCCGAACCATGTATTTTAATGATACTATGCTGCTTGGAAGCGAATCCATCAGTCGTACTTTCAAAACCTGCTCTGGAAAAAAATAAGTATTAAAAATGCATAAAGATATGTGTTTATAAGATATGTAAAGAGGCATGCTATATATAGATCTATCTATCTAGCTATCTATGTAGCAGAGAGAAGATATGTAGAGATCACACGCATTTTTTCTCTTGCCTGCGGCTCACATGGCAATATTGGATCCTGTCTTTATTCAAAATGTTAGTATTTTATTTAACACAGGTTTTTGCATTCATACCAATTTTGAAATGCTATTTTTTATTTTTTAAATAAAAATGCTGCATTCATGGGCATGGCTGCGGAAGGGGGGAAGGAGTGTGAGGGACTGTGCACTTGAATGTCTTGACAGTGGCAGCGGAGGCGGTGTGTGCTTGGAGGCTGCAGAGGGCTGTGCGCGCTTGCTCCACACTCGAGGGAGCAGGACACCTGGAGCCACCTGGGTTCCTGGCATAGAGATGGTGCCATAGCTGCAGGAGGCAGTCAGGGGAGGGAATCCTCTGGTGTGTTTCTTTGTACCTTCCCTTAAAAGTTAAAAAATTGTGCTGGGCGTGGTGGCGCACCCCTGAAATCCCAGCAGCTTGGGAGGCTGAGGCAGGAGGATTGTGAGTTCAAAGCCAGCCTCAGCAACTTAGCAAGGCCCTAAGAAACTCAGTGAGACCCTGTCTCAAAATAAAATACAAAATGGGCTGGGGATGTGGCTCAGTGGTTAAGTGCCTCTGGGTTCAACACCCATACAAAAAAAAAGACAAAAAAAATTGCACTAGTGCACAGTAATTACATATCGCCAACAAATTTATATTTGATGCACAATTATATCAAGTATATAAAACACGTATCTATCTTGATGACAGAGGGCTGTGGGCTGGGACCCTTAACCTTTGAGCTCAAAGTGAGGGCTTTGCCGGCTCACCTAACCTGGGCCCCTGACTCTTCCCAGTCTTTGTGGTTGCCCAGATGCCTGGCCCCAGGAGGGAAGGGATATGCTCAGGACAAACCAAGGGGTGAGGCGGGCGGGTGCCATGCTGTGCACTGGCGCTGGGTACTCTGACCAATGAGCCCTCTCACCCCAGGTGCTGCTGGGCTCCCCTGACACTGCAGGTGTGCTCCTCACCCTGCTTTCCCTGCCTCCAGGGACCAGCGGGCTGGACTCCAGCCACAAAGTTACAAAGTACAGATGGGGAGACTGAGGCCTTGCAAGTTCCTCACCTTATAAATGGGACCCTTGGGCTGAGGGTTGTGGCTCAGTGATGGAGCAGAAGCTCAGCATGTGCAAGGCCCAGGGCTCCACTCCCAGCACCAAACGCTAAAAATTAAAGAAGAGGGTCTAATGATTCCTGGCTGTCCTCTACTGACGGCAGTACACGTGGCCCTTGTGGGGTCCCTGAGGGAATCACCAAATGTTACCTGAGGGCCTAGTGTCCTCTGCATGAAACCCTAACTCTCGATCCACAGCCCTGAGTGACCCCCAATGACCTCTCTGGTTTTGCTGGCAACCACTCCTCACCTTCTTCTCCTCCGGTCACTGTGGCCTCAGAAGTTCCTGCCCCAGGGCCTTTGCATGTGCTGTTCCCCCCTTTGCCTGATGCTCCAACTCAGACTTGTTTTTTTTTTTTTTTTTAATCTTTATTTTATTTTTATGTGGTGCTGAGGATCGAACCCAGTGCCTTATGCGTGCTAGGCGAGCATGCTGCCACTGCACCACAATCCCAGCCCCTCCAACTCAGACTTGTTGAGCCACTGCCACCCTGCCTTCCTGGGTCCACTCAAATGTCACCTCCTGGGTCCAGCCAGCCTGAACATCCAAGTCAATTTTGCTGTGCTGGTTTATCTTTGTTGAATGTAGCACATATCTTTTTTTTTTTTTTTAGTTGTAGATGAACAGATATCTTTATTTTATTCATTTTTATGTGGTGCTGAGGATCGAACCCAGGGCCTCACGCATGCGAGGCAAGCGCTCTACCCCCCGAGCCACAATCCCAGCCCCCCATGTAGCACATATCTTAAATGACATCATCCAGTTCTTTGTGGGCACTCTCCCCCAGTTGGTTGTGAGCTCTGAGAGGGCAGGGACCCTGGAGTTTGTGTCTCGGGCAGGGCCAGGTGCACAGTGGTGCCTGTCCCCAACTGGATGAACAGATGGAGGAGCACAGCTCTTCCCCATTCTGTCCCTGAAAAAGACCCCCACTGGTCTGGGCGGGGCCTGTGGGCTGAGTGACACGAGAAGCTGAGAAGACATACCTTAGGTATGGGGACAGAGGGGACCCTGCCTGCTGCCCTCCATGCCCACCATGAACCCGCCCCTGTCCACCACCATGTCCTGCAGGGAAATCATTCAAGGTCACAGAAAGCCCAGGCCCCAGGCTAATGCTGCAGAGTGGATGGGGAAACTGAGGCCCAGGGAGAAGCCACACGGGGCTAGCATGGAGCGGTGTCCACCCGGCCCTCAGAGCCGCCCGCCCCTGGCCCACCCGGCCTCAGGCTCCCGCTGCTCAGCCCCTCCCCTCCCACCTGCCACCCCACAAGGTCCTCCTCCATCCCCCACGGCCCCACCTCCACGTCCACGTCCACCATCTGTCAGCTGCTCAGCCCCACCCGCCCTGGCCCCCCGCCTGCCCGCCCCCCACCTAGCCCTCGCCCCGCCACTCCCAACCTCATCCTTCATGGGCAGCGAGCTGACCGCCATCCCGCCTGGAAGAAGGCGCACTGAGCCGCGGGGACACAGGATCCACATCTTTACTGCAGGAAGACTACGTCTATATGAGCGAATGCTACAGAGACCCCACCGCGGGGGCTCCCACATGCGGGGGCGGGGCGGGGTCAGCGGGAGCATGGCCTGGAGGTCCCCAGCACCAGGACGCCCGGCCAGGGCAGCAGTCCCTTTCCCCAGGGGGTCAGGGCCCAGGGCAGGAGGGGCCTGGGGACGGGCGGGCCCCAGGGAGATTGTGCTATCAGGGCATGTCCCTGAGAAAGGGCTGAGACCCCTGTGCAGCCAGGTGCCACTCCTGGGGCAGAGGAGGGGGTGACAACAGCTGCTGGGGGCCCTGGACCCGCTGAAGGGTCAGAGCTCAGCTATGCTTGGGCAATGCCACCGAGGGGGCAGGGGAAGGCCCTGTCACACCCGCAACCTCGCACACCCAGGCACTCACACTCATGCCTCTCCAAGTGTGCCAGGAAACACGCAGCAGCTCCAGGAACACAGGAAAGCGATCACGCTGAACGGTGACCGCTCCTTAGCGGTCAGCTAAGGAGCGACCTCGCTGCGTCCTGTGCCCCTGCGGGCCTGCGTGACGCCTGCCTCTCCCACATGCACCGCAGCCTCCCCACCCAACCAGCTGGGCGCCCACTCTCTCCCTTGCACACTTAGCTGCCATGTTTAAAGCCCCCTCAGCATAGAATGCTGAGAAGCTCACCTCCCCTACCGGGCCCTGAGATGACCCCAGCCTCGCCAAGGCTGGGGCCGCAGCCTCCTGAGATCCGCAGTGGAGAATCTGGCTCACCCCACGCAGGCTCTTGACCTACAGGTACTGTGAGATGCTAATGTGTGTAGCTCCAGGCTGCCGAACTGGTGTTGGTTTGTTACGTAGCACTAACTGACGGATACAGAATTTGAGCCACAGGTCAACTTGCCAAGACTACAATGGACATGGTGACCCTCAGACAGTCAGAACAAACAGGTTTACAGATAGATCACATCACCCAAAACATAACTGTGCTCATACAGGTACCAAGACCACAGACACATCACAGCCAGCCGCACACCCGTGCTCGCCATCCCAGCCACACAGGCACCACACCTTTGCTACATGCAGGCTGCAGACATGCCACTCCAGTGACAGACACACACATGGACACAACCCACCCATGCCCCCTCCCGTGGTCTCCTTCATGTAGGACGAGGGCCCAGGGGTCACATGAGTGGAGTGGCCCAGACTCTCACAAAGACACCTCAGACCTTGAGGCTGCAGACACGCCAGACCCGGGCAGCATGTCCTGGGGCCCCGTCTCGGGCACAGTGGGCCGAGGAGGGGGACAGGGCAGCGTTCTGCCTGGACGCCCCTCAGGTCCTGCTGGTGCTGAGTGCCATCACCCTCCCCTGACCGGGGCCTCAGCTGATGTGGCCCTGGCCAGGCCCCAGGTCCCCGCACCACTGCATCAGCATCGCTGCCTCAAAGGAGGGGCAGACCCCCAGGGCACGGCGTCCAGGGAAACCTTCCCACCCGGGGCCCCAGGGTCCACCTGCAGCTCTCTGGAGGGGCAGCCTGGCTGGACAGCCCTGGGGCTTGTGCTGTGGCTGTCTGCTGGTCCCGGGGTGCTACTGGGGCTGCAGGGGCACTGCTCCAGGCCCCATGGTTATTGCCTGGTGGCCTGAGGCCCACCTCACAGGCCCCTCCACCCTGGTGAGTGGACAGGGCCAGGATGGGTGTTCCCGGGGCCCAGTGAGGGGGCACAGGTCAGAGGTCATGAGGGTCGGGGTGAGATGGGGTGCATGTCAAACACCAAAAAGGAGAAAAAAGAAAACACTCTGAGGTCCATGTGCACTTGGACGCCCCTTCCCCAGAAGGTCACAGTGATCAAGTTAGGGGAGGGGCGCGTATCTGGCTGGGGACACCCAGGGTGGGGGACAGAGATGGGGTCCTCGGCTGAGGTGGAGGAGAGGTGGCCTCCCTGGTCCCAGCTGGGACAGGCAGCTCCTCTCGCTGGCTCCAGGTCTCCCCTTCTGCGGGGTGAAGGGGCCGCTTGGCTGTGGGGGCACAGACAGGGCAGGGGGCCGTTGGGGAAGGAGAGCAGTAGCAATGTGGGGGGCCGGGCCGGAGCCCCAGCCCTGCCGCCAGCTGGCCAGGCCGAGAGGCGCGGCGGGCTGGGGGCCGCTCACATGAGGGTGCACTTGCCCTTGATGCGGTCTGTCCGCTTCTGTGCACTGGAGCGCTTGCCGTCGATGCTCAGGCTCATGTTGCGGCGCGTCTCCAGCGTCAGCAGCTCCTGGAAGAGCTCCTTGACGTTGTAGTTCATCTTGGCCGACGTCTCCATGAAGGCGCACTTCCACTCCTGGGCCAGGGCCTGCGCCTCGCGGGTGTCCACCTCCCGCTGCGTCTCGTCACACTTGTTCCCCACCAGCATGACGGGGATGTCCTCCACGCTGCCCTTGATCTGCACGATGAGCTGGTAGATGGGCCCCAGCTCCTCCAGCGACTGCTTGCTGGTGACGGAGAACACGAGGATGAAGGCGTGGCCCTTGGAGATGGACAGGCGCTGCATGGCCGGGAACTGGTGGCTGCCGGTGGTGTCCGTGATCTGCAGCGTGCAGACGCTCTTGTCACAGCTGATCACCTGCCGGTAGGTGTCCTCGATGGTGGGGATGTACGTGTCACGGAAGGTGCCCTTCACGAAGCGCAGCACCAGCGAGCTCTTGCCCACGCCGCCGGCGCCGAACACCACCACGCGGTAGTCATTGCTTTGCTCCGGCATCTTCCCGTGCCGCGTGGGGGACCGGTGGCTGCTGGAACCCCAGACCGATCCTGCGTGGAGAGGACCATCAGACACAGAAGACTGCCCAGCCCAGAGGGTCAGCTTCCAGACCTGAGGACGGGCAGAGGCGGGGAGGCTTCTCCGAGGGGCACCTGCCCACGTCCTGGGAGGCCGCCGGCTGACTGCGCTGCTACCCAGCACGAGGGCTCACCGCCAGCCCCTTGGCTTGCTCCCCCTCACAAAACAGGGGCCTAAGCCTCTCCAAGTGGACCCTGAGCTGGCAGCGGCGAGGGAGATGCCGGGAGCATGCCACCTGCCTTCTCCCGGCCCCGGGCTCCCTCTCGCTGTACGCTTCCCCTCCTCCCAGTGTGGCAGGGAGCTCCTGGAGGCCAGCTGGCCTGGCTCCTCTGCTGCTGGCTCTGACACCTGGACCTGCCCTCTCACCACCCTGATGCCCAGTGTCCTCAGGCTCCAAACCCGGAGGGCAAAACGCGGTGTCTCCAACAACCACAGGTCCCTGCTATGAGCCTGGAGCATCCTAAACCTCAGGGAGCCAGGCAGTGGTTTAAAAGGAAGATTTCAGGGCCTCAGCCCCAGAAATGATGAATCAGCTGGCCCTGGGCACTGCTTCCCCACCAATAATGTGACCTGCTACCTGGGGGTCCAAGACCGTAATTTGCATATCCTGATGCCGATTCCCTAAAGCAGCCCCTACCCCTGCGAGGTAGGAACCCACAGCAAAGTAGGGATAGCAGTGCTAAAAGTAAAACTAAATAGGAAACCGCCCTCAGCCAAGCGTGGTGGCCACACTTGTCTCCCAGCAACCTGGGAGGCTAGGGCAGGAGAATCGAAAGTTTAAGGCCAACCTGGGTGACTTTGTGAGGCCCTGTGTCAAAATAAAAATTGTAAAAGGGCGGCTGGGGTTGTGGCGCAGTGGTAGCGTGCTCGCCTAGCACGCGGGAGGCACTGGGTTCGATCCTCAGCACCACATAAAAATAAAATAAAGATATCCTGTCTACCTACAACTAAAAAATAAATAAAATTAAAAAAAAATTGTAAAAGGGCCAGGGATGTAGCTCAGAGGATTGGGTTCAATCCCTAGTACCACAAAGTAAAGCAAAACAAAACAAAAAACCTCCGTGATTTCTAAACTGCACCCCCCTGGTGATCTGGCAGGCTCTGGCCCCCCGTTGAGGCCTACTGTGTCCTTAGGGATACAGCTCCCTGGGAGGGAGTCCTTCCACCGTGTCTGTCTCCCCTCTCCCGCGCATAGAGAGGTCAATGACCTCTGGAGGTCATACAGCATGGCACCCTTGGAGTGCTGGAGGTGGGGACAGGAGGGGGAGGAGGCCTGTCTCCAGAATTAACGTCCTCGTTTATACAAAGCAGGAGAGACCCCTTCTCTCCTTCCTTCCCAGCTGCTCTGAGTGGCCCTCAGCAAAGAGTTCCATGGTGGGGAGCAGCCACCAGTTTCTACCTCCTGGCCTCTCCCTCCCGTGTGCTTTGGACGAGTTCTTTCCCTCAGACCTATGTGTCTACGTGGGAGGGTCTGAGGGTTGCCCCACAGTCAAGCAAGACCTGGGGTGTGAACCAGGACATGTCCCTGGCCTCGGTTTTCTCATCTGTGAAATGTCAGCGGTTGCAGGCCTCCCCATGGGGACGCTGGGGCCAGTTGGTGGCAAGGTGGAAAAGGCCCTGAGGCAGGTGCCTGGCATGGGGCAGCAGCCACACAGATGGACGCGTGGTTGTCATTGCAGTCCCAGGCTCGGGGATGCACTTGGCCATACCAGTGGGTCTGGAACATGCTCTGAATTCTTAAAGGCACCACATTTGTCAGGAAAACCAAAACAAAGCAGTCACAGCGCCAGCCAACAGAGCCCAGCCCCGCGTCCAGTGAACTCCCAGGAGCTGTGGAAGGCTGCTGTGCCTGATGGGCAGGTTTGCAGTTCCACGCGCAGCGAGTCTGGGCATCAGGAGGGGAAGGGGGCTGATGGCCTGGGTGCTGGGCAGCTCTGCAGACACGGCCCCTGCATGGGTGGGCACGAGAAGCAGGCACACTGATGGACAGCCGGGCGCTGCTGCTGCTGGCCTAGAGACCGGCTGTGGCAGAGGTGGGGTTCTGCAGCCCATCTTCCTTTGGATGCCCACGTCAGCACTGGTGTCTCCAGAGGGGCCCCTTTGGGACTGGGAACCCTGACTAGGACACCCTCACATTCAGTGATCCGAGTCCAGGCCAGCTGACCACCTGGTGCGGTTTGGTTTGATCCCATCCCCACGTCCTTCGGGGGGACTGGGTTGTGGGCATGGAGCTTGGTGCAGGGAGAGCCTGGCTCAAGGTCACAGATCGAGGAAGCAAAGCAAAGCGGATTGGAAGCCCCCCTGCGTGGCCGTGCTGCCCTAGGTCCTCACCCGTGCAAGGCAGCCCACCCCAGATGCCCAGGCCAGCGGATCCTGCCCCAGCCCTGGTGGTGGAGTGGGGGCCGGGCCCTGGGGCGCTCAAGGGGCTGCCCTGCAGGAAGGCCCCCAGAGCCTGGCCTGGGGAGGGTCTCGGGTGCTCACCAACGGCGGGCGTGACGTCGGGGCGCCTGACGGGGACAGGTTTGACTGCGAGGGGCCCTGCTGTCTGGGGCCGAGGAGGGGACGCACAGCGGGGGTCAGCCCCGGGGCTCCCGCGACGCCGGGGGACCTGGCCGGAGGAGGGGTCCTGGGAGAGGGGCTCGGCTGGGCAGAGCCGGGCCGCGGGCGAGCGTGGGGGGCGCGGGCCGGGCACCGTCGGCTGGGGGCGGCCCTGGCCGCAGCCGGGCGGGGGTCCCGCGGGGGGCGGGGCGGAGCGGGCGCCGCGGGGACCTGGGACCCGCCCGCGCGCCCGCCGCCTACCTGGCCGCTGGTCCCCGCGGCGCCGCGGCCGCTGCTGCTCCGGCTCGTGTCCGCGCCGCGCCGCCCCCGCCGCCCGAGCCGCCGCCGCAGTCGCGCCGCGCTGTCCCCGCCCGCCGGCCGCCCCGCCCCGGCCGCCCCGCCCCGCCCCGCCGGGACCCGCGCCGCCAAGGTCACCGCCGCCCGCGCCGCGACCCCGCCGCTCCGAAGACCGGGGCCGGCGCTCCTCCCCGCCCACCCGGCAGTCCTGGAGGACGCTGGGCGCCGGGGGCCAGGGAGCACGCCGGAGGCCGCCCTGGGGACGCGCGTGCCCGTGCCCAGCACCCGGAGGCCAGCGCTGGGGCCGAGGAGGGGCTTTGGAGGCTGGCGGGCCTCAGCGCAGCTCCCTGCTTGTCCTTGACCTGCCACTTCCAGGCCGCCACCTAGGTGGGCTCTCGCCTCCCTGGAGACTCAGCACCGCCTCCAAGACCACCCTCTCCTGCCAGGCAGGGGTTGAGCTGTGGGATCAGGGGCATCTCTCCCTGACTCAGTCCTATCCTCCTAGCTCCAGCCCCGCTGTGGCTCCCTGTGCCTCCCGGGTCCAGGTGCGGCTTCCTGGTCTGGGGTTCAGGTTCCTTTGGGAGCAACCTGAGGGCTCCTGCCACATCCATCCTGCCCTGTGCTAGCCCTGCAGGGTAGCTCAGAGGGCGGCCTGGCCTTCGTCCCAGGGTGCTCTCAACCCTGCCCAGCCATGGCAGACTGCAGGCTCTGGTCTGGGTGACTGTGTCCCCAGGAAATGGCCCCTGGGCCTCAGTTTTGCTGTTAAGGAGGATGCCTCCTGCCCCCAGGGCTGCTGGGAACAGCATGGTGCAGACAGGCTCAGGATGGCAGCCCTGCTCCCTCCCACTCTGATAGCTGCAGGCCTCTGCCTATCTCCTGAGTGACTGGAGCGCCCTGGGTGGGGCCTGGCCATCTCTCTGTGTGCCAGCCCAGGCTGGGCAGGCTGACTCATGCATAGGAGAGTGGGCAGGCTCTGTTGCTATTTATAGATCCCAGGCCAGGCTGGGGCCTGCGGAGCCAGGGACCTCAGTTCCCTCCTTGCTCTCCCTGGGACGTGGGAGCACCCTCGGCGGGTGGCAGCACTGCCTCTCCCATGGCCAGAGAGATGGGAACTCTCAACTCTGCCTCCTTGGGAAGCGACAGAGTCCCGCCACTGGAGAGAGCCGCAGACCCCAGGGGCAGAACAAGGCAGGCACCCTCGTGCACCCACTCCCTCTCTAGAGTCCCTGGGCATGCTCAGTGCCGACTGCTTCTGAGCAGGGAGGCCCCAGCCCCAGCCAGCCCCCCAGCTCCCCGGCCAGACAGGGTCCCCACACATCCACACCAACACTTCCCAGTGTGTCCAGCTCCCGGGGTTCAGGGAAGGGGACCGACTAGGCCAAGGCGGCCCAGCAAAGATGGGGATCTGAACAGCGCAGGCTGCTGGGATTGAGTGGCTGTTCCTCACGGCCCTGCTTCCGTCCCTGGCCGTCGGGGGCCCAGCCCAGGCCCTTCAGTGGGTCTTGTCTCACAGATCATCTTTCCACCCAAGTGCCAGGGGCAAAGTCCCAGCTCCTCACCTGGCCTTGCTGCCCGAGGGACCCCACCTCACCCCAGTGCCCTGGCCACGCCAGGCCTGGGTATCCCCAGGACTAATACCATGTGTGGTGAGCAGAGGCTGCCCACGGGGGCCTCAGGAGGTGGATCAGGCAAGGCTGGCCCACAGTTCTGTTGATGTTAAGTCGGGCATCAGTATTTTAAAATGAGATCATTCGTCAAAATGCGGGGTGTCTTCCGAAGGCTGGCACCTCCGAGCCCAGTTGTTGCCCGTCAGCACCTGTGGTGCCCCAGGACTGCAGCGCAGCCTGGAAGACACACGCCTCCCCCACGCTCCTGCCTGGCCCCGGGGGGCAGCCTGGACTTTCTCCCTAACAGATGGGGGCTGTCACCACCACCTCAGAGGCCTGGAGCTGCTGAAGCCTCTGCCTGTGACAGACCAGGCTCTGGGACACCCGGTCTCTGCAGAGCGCCCAGGCCCACGGCCCATCATAACCAGAGACCGAGACCTGCAGCGAGGGCCCAGGGCCTTTGCACCAGCTGCACTTCCCCGGCACCTCTCGGGTGTCATCTGCCCATTGGGTGGAACACCCCTTTGCCTTCTCTCCTCAAGGCGCTCTTGCTACCTAAAGTGGTACTGTTATGTCACATCCTCCCTGGAATGTGAGCTCCCTTGGACCTGACACTGGGTCTCACCAGGGCCCACTCTGACCCCCCGGGACTCTGGGCCCTCCTGCGTGGAGTGGGTGGAGGTGGGGACTGCCTGGTACCTGCTGTGCCAGGATGCCACAGTGGAGGAGGGGACAAGTCACACTGCCCCAGCCTGGCAGACGTGGCAGGCATACAGACCCTCAGGCCCCGCCCCGAGCCAGGAGAGCTGCTGGGCACCCCGCAACATGCTGGGCCCCAAGGCCCCAGTGCCGAAGGGGACGGTCCCTGCTCATGGACCCATCTCATCTGGCCAGTCTGGCTGGGCCTGAAGCAGCTGGGATGAAGCCCAGCAGCCCTTTCCAGAGGGCCCCTGGCCAAGCTGGTCACGTCCCTTTCGGAGGACGTGGACAGAGGCCCCCACTGCGCTGCACGGACAGTGGGCTCTGCACCGCCTCCCGCAGCCGCACTCTCCGCACGGTGGTCACTGCCCTGGCAGAGGCCAGCTGTGTCCCTGTCCTAAGGAGCTACAGATGCAGCTGACAGAGGCCTGGGAGAGGGCAGGTGGAGGTGGAGAGGGCACATGTCCTGGGGTCTTTGTGGACAAGCCCCCGCGCCCTGCGGCAGCCATCCTGAGGGGACTCCTCTGCTCTCAGGGGCTCAGGAGGGGCTGGGATGGGCAGGGCCACTGAGGGGAAGCCTGGGTCTGCGGGAGCGGCGGGGGGTCCCTGGCCTTGTCGGGAAGCCCACCTGACTCAGGGCCCAGGCAGAGCAGGGGCGTCGGCTGGGACCTGGGACGGGGTGCAGGGCAGGTCCATAGGAGCCACCAGCTTTTCTGGGCTGGAGGTGCGGACGGCTGGGGGCCCCCGCCCGCCCGCGCTAATAACTTCAACGGCAGAAACACAAACAAGTCAACAAGGCCCGACACGCTGTTATTACAACTCAGACGCCAGCCGGCACCGCCCACCGCAGCCTCCACCTCCACACCACCCATCCACTGTTCCCATGGGCGTGGTCTGTGACAGACCCTCACGTGGTGCAGCCACAAACGTCCCCAGACGTGGTCCAGTGTCCCCGAGAATCAGTCAGCAAGAGACCCCTGAGGTGGGGCATCCCAGCTCCTGCAGGCCCTGGATTTCTGGGCCTCGGGGTTGCACGGGTGGAAGCCTTTCCTGGGGCTCCAGCAGCCGCGTGGCGCAGGCCCCTCTGCGGCAGGGCTGGTGCAGGGTTGCAGCGACAGCTCGTCACTCCTGTGGAAGCTCGTGCAGTGACGTGAGGCTGCACATGGGGGCCACGGGCCGGATCCAGCTGGACTTGTCATGTCAGCCAGGGACCTTGGAGACGCGTCCTGGTCCACAAGAGGCCCCAGACACCTGCTGCCTCAGGCCACATCTGCCCTTCCCCTCGTCCCCTAGAGGTGGGGTGACAGGGCCAACCGCGTCCCTCTGACTGCAGAAGACAGGTGGGGGCCCGAGGGTAGCACCCTGGTGAGTAGGGAGGGGTGGCCGGCTCGCAGTGGTGGTCCTGTGCCCACAACTTTGGAGAACCCAGTGTCCTTGCGGGGCCGGGGTCCACTCTTGGGGCTGGGAGCCCAGGGCAGCAGGATTGGCAGTGCCCGGGCCTGCGGATGCCCTGTCCCCAGGGTCTCCTGGGGGCTGAGATGCCTCACTGTGGGGCAGGCTGGGCCCTGATGTGCACGTGGCCAGCTCAGTGGGCACTGGGGTCTTTCCACACCAAGGAGATGCCCTCTGGGAGACCAATGGTCTTGGAGGCCCCGATAGGGGTGAGGCACGAGGTGGTACGGGCAGGCTTGCTGGTGTCCCTAGGGCCACCCCAGAGAGCTGCTGTCTGGCAGGGAAGGGATGCTCTGCATGCTCTCAGCAGCGATGAGGAAGGGACTGGGCACCTGGAGACCCCAGGGCAGAGCCCTGCTGGCTGGGGGACAGCGCCCTGGGCCTCCCCAGCCCAGCCCCGCTGCTGCCTGGGCTGCACCCCTCCTTGTGGGGACCTGACAGCTCCAGGGCCCACTAGCAGCTAAGGCCAAGGATGACCCTCACAGCTGCCAGGAAGGGCCAGCTCCTGGCCAGTGGGGAGGAAGAGCACTGGGAGCAGAGCTGTCCCCAGCCCTGAGGCTGTACTCTTGGAAGCACCGGGCTGGACTGCAGGGCTTCCCAGGAAGGGCTGGACCTTCGAGCAGCAGGGCGGTGGGAGTCCACCAGAGGGCAGGGTCTGAAACCGGGGTCATGTCCAGTGGTCCAGGCACCCGGCCTGGCCTCCGGCGGCAGGGCTGTGCACACAGCCATTTCTCCTGCGCCTTGAGTTCTGTGAGCTAGTGGGTGGCAGGGCCGCCCTCCAGGGGCACCCACCCTGAGACAAGTGGTCCTGGCCAGAGTAAGGAGGAGCCAAAGGCCCCGTCCCGCCTGGGGACAGGCAGAGGGAGCTCCCTGGCAGGGAGCGTGGCCAGCCCTGGCGGCACCGGGGCATAGCAGGGATAGCTGGCCAGCTGGCAGGCAGAGGGGACAGTGAGGGAGTGGGATCCTCCTGGGTGTTGAGACCCCAGTGGCCTGTGACTGAGACCCAGAGAAGGACAATAGGGCTTGAGGCCAGAGGGAGGCAGTGGCGCAGGCCATGGCAGAACAGGCCGCGGCTGCAGATCCGTGGGGCAGGCAGCCAGCCGGCCGAGTGAGGTGGAGCAAACTCCTGGGAGCATCGGTGGCTCCCCCTGGGCCCTGGGCGCACTGGCGGGGGTTGCTGGGGAGACAGATCAGGTGGCAGAGGGGTTGCTAGGGAGGCCGGCGCTCCAGTCCCTGTTGGGTGCCCTCCTCCTGGCCTCCTGGGCCCTGTACCCTGGGGCCGGGGCCTTTGGCCATGCTGGAGCATGGCCAGGATCGCCTGCCTGTCTTCCTCTGGAGACCCTGGTGTGTGCAGGCTGAGGCAGTCGCCGTGATGACTCCTGGCCCTCCTTCCACGTCTCTGGAAATCATGCCGCCCCAGCCCAGGGCCTCGTCCCCCCGTAGAGCAGCCTCCCCATTCCAAGCGGCCACCGCAGAAGCAAGGGAGCACGGGCAGGCCACTGGACTCATCCGGCCCCAGGAGGTGTGGCCCCCCACGGCAGCAGGGACAGAGATGCACCGTCCGGCTGTGGAATGGTGCTCCAACACTCCCCACAAGTGTGGGGCTTGGGTGCCGGCAGGGGCAGCGGCAGCAGCGGCAGGCAGGAGCACGCAGCCCCCACTCCAGCTCTCTGCAGCCCGGACGCGGCCTGCACTCTGCACAGCTGGCCCGTGTGCCCACCTTGCCTGTGGCCGGGCGTGTGGTGGGGAGGGGAAGGTCTGGCCTGACCTTACTGGGACGCTGGCCGGCCCACCTCCTGCGAGTTTCGGATCCTCTGCCCGCGGCTGACACGGCCACACAGCTTTGGTGAATACTTCAGAGTACTTTAAAGAGTACCGGTGCTGGGAGGCTGGGCGCAGGGCAGGGGCGCGGGGCTGGGGCGCGCCTGGTCCAGGGGCCTCTGGTGTGAGGCCACGCGCTCCCTCTCCAGCAAGCGGGCAGGGCGCATGGCCGCATCCGGCCAGGCTGCAGGACTCACGGGCAGCAGCCAGGAGGAAACTCACCACTTCAGGAAGACCATGCCGGCCAGGACGGCGTAGCCCAGCACCAGGAAGAGGACCTTGAGCAGGCGGTCATTCCTGTCCTCCAGCTCCCTGGCCAGGATCTCCAAAAAGGTGACGAAGAGGAAGGTGCCACCCGCTAGGCCCTGCAGCAGCACCGAGGCCACGCTGCTGGGCATGCCCCGGGCGCTCTCGATGCCCAGGCCAATGCTGATGCCCAGTGGGATCATGATGCTCACAGCGACCGCCAGCTTGGCCGCGTCCCTCAGGGGCATGGCACTCCTGGCCATGCTGATGCCCAGGGCAACTGCCACCAGCGTCTCGTGGACGGCCACACCCACAAACAGGCTCACCACCTTCTCCCCCTCCTCCTGCAGGCCGAGTGCCAGGCCCTCGAAGATGGAGTGGGCGGCCAGGGCAAAGGCCAGGCTGAGCAGGCGCAAGGGCCCGGAGCGCGGCAGCTCGCGCACGCTCAGGCCGGCGCCGTGGGCATGGCCGCGCGCACCCCCCATGAAGGGGCTCTCGTACTCTGAGTCGCTGCCCACATCCGAGCCCGCATTGAAGGTCTCCAGGTCAATGAAGGACGGCTTCTCCTTGCGGAAGGTCAGCACCAGCTGCTCCAGGAAGACGGTCAGGAAGAAGCCCAGCAACATGAGGGTCTCGGCCAGCGGGTAGTCAGTGCTGATGTGCCCGAGGCTCAGCACCTGCTGGAGCTGCAGGGGGATGTGCATGGAGAGGGACAGGCCATCAGGGTGGCAGTGGCGGGTGCACTGGCCACCTCATGGTCAGTTTGTGAAGCCCGGAAGTCCCCATCACATCAGATTTAAAGGGGGGCGGGGCTGGGGCCCCGTGGTGGGGCGTGTGCCCAGCACATGAGGCCCGGGCTCCAACCCCGGACCCCGCGGCTTAGGGACGGGGCAGGGCGTCCGCCCTTGCTGGATCCAAACCCACGCCCACCACCAGGGCGGCAGAGGTCTCGAGCATGGACCACACTGACTGTGGGCACCTTGGGGTTGGACTGTGGCCCTGAGAGACGCCCACCAGGAACTGGGCACGTGCCTCTTCTGGAGGAAGGGTCAAGCGCCACGGCCTCAACTGCACAGCCCCAGGCCCAGGAGCACAGTCATGTGCCGACGGAGCCTCCAGAAAGGCCACAGGGAATCACCAGGCTGGGACCCGCCCACAGGCCTGGTGCCTACGAGGAAGAAGTGCCAGCTACTGTGCACACGGAGACCATGTGAAGAGGCCGGGAGGGCACCCGAGGAGGGACGCCTGGAGGGCCCCTGCAGCACAGGTGGGCGGCGGGCCACCTCAGAGCCACACCCCAGCCCTTTGTATTTTGACACAGGTTCTCGCTACATTGCTGAGGCTGGCCTCTGACTTGTGATCCTTCTGCCTTGGCCTCCAGAGTTGCTGGGATGACGGGCGTGGCCACCGTGTGCCCAGTGTGCATGGAGTTGGCTTCCCCAGCCGGGCAGTGGGGAGGTTCTGCTTCTGGAGGGAGGACACACTGGCTGAGCACAGAACTCGAGGCCAGCCCCAAGGACCCTCAGCTGGCACTGCCTGGTAGGACTTCCCAGGGGCATGGAAGCCACTGGCCACAGGCGGCCAAGGGGAATGATGCGTGGCCGGTGTGGCTGGAGTCGGGCCCTGGAGCTTGGCTTTGTTCCCGGGGCCTGGAGCAGGCGCTGTGGACCGGCTTCTCTCCCAGGGTTCCTCGGGAGTGGCAGCGTGCTTGCCAGCCCAGGGCGGGGACGCATGCCATCCACACTGTCCAGCATGTCCCTCATTCGGCTTGGCTAGTGTGCTAAACCCTCGCCCTCTGGGTCCTGGCTGCCCTGGATTTCCCGGTGCTCCACCTACACCAGGTGACCTGCAGTGAAACTACGCCTCAGTCCCCTCCGTGTGCACCCTGAACACAGGCCTCGCCCTCGTGCCTCAGGGCTCAGTCACCTGTGAAGTCCCCGTTCAGGGCCTGCTATCAGCTCCTCACTGAGGTCCACCCAGCCCTCTGCCTGGGACAGCCACCCCTGGTGACCACTTTGCTGTGGGACGCTGGACACAGGCTGCTTGAGTCGCCCTGTTGACCACACCCCACAGGGACTGCGCGGACGTGCCTGTGACACCCTCGCGGCCTCAGGCACCTCCAGGCCTCACGCCACATGCTCGAATCTCCTCAGAGGACGCCCTTGGAGCCCCCCTGGGCGACGCCCCGGCAGTAAAGGTCCTGGCCAGGGGTCCCATCCCCATTCTCTTTGTCCCGTGTGGGGCCTGTGAGGTGAGCTCTGCCTGTC
Organism: Geosciurus inauris; assembly: GCA_004024805.1. NCBI lineage: Eukaryota > Metazoa > Chordata > Mammalia > Rodentia > Sciuridae > Geosciurus > Geosciurus inauris. The sequence goes on along the minus strand of PVHX01005216.1, from coordinate 50,496 downwards.
CCCATGCTGCCCTGCTGCCTCCTGCGGGCAGACCTGACCACGCGCCCAGCCCTGCGCTCCCGCCAGGCAGGACTCCTCGCACCCACGGGCCTCCTGGGAGAGGGACACCCGTCAAGGGCGGACGCCAGACCTCTGGCCACCTGCCAGGACGAGGTGTCCATGAAAGGCACACGGGATGCCAGCACACCTGCTGGGAGCTGGCGGGCAGCGGCCACTCTCCGAGGCCACGAGGAGGGAGCCACGGCCACACCCGAGCACTGTGCCTGTGCCGCTCCTCCACCCACCCTGCCTCTCACCACCACCGTCTGCCCCAGGGACACACAGCCCTGAGTCTGGGGACAGCTTGGAGGTCGTGATTAGCATGGGAGGGTTTAGGGCAGAACCCCCCTCTGTGGCAGGCCGTCCACGCCTGCAGGGTGCTTAGCACTGCCCACTCCAGGCCAGGGCCCCTGAGTCGTGACAGCCACCACTGTCCCTAGACGTAGCCCTGGTGCCCCCAGGGGACAGATGGCCCAGAAGAGAATCCTCGCTGCAGCAGAGGCAGTTTCCACAGAGAAGCCACCTCACCTGCTCACTGAACATCCACCAGAGGCTTCTGTGTGCCTCGCCCGGGGACACTATGGCTCACGAGGACCACTGGCTACTCCCAGAGGACGCACAGGAGCACCAGGAGCCTGCTCTGCGGGGCCACCAGCCTGGGCCTGTGCGGGGAGCTGTGCCAGGCTGGCAGGCTCTGCGTGCTGAGGGGGCAAGCCCCTGAGCAGGACGGTGTGGAGGCCAGGGAGGACCCTAGAGGCCACACGTGAAGAGGATGGGGGCAGAGGGGACAGCAGGCCACCACAGGTGTCCAGACCTGAGACAAGGGTGGCTGGGTGACTCGGGACGTGTGAGAAACGGGGCTAGAGGGGGCACGTGGCACACAGGCCTGAGACGACTCAGTCTCGCCCTCTCAGGGACACAGCTGTGCTCGCTCCCTGGTGCCCCTGGAGGACATTGCCAAGGGCACAGAGCGCCATCGCGGTTCTGACTGGCCAGCTGGCCCCCTGCTCAGGCTCTGGCCAGCACAGGTGAGGGGCATGCTCAGTCTGGAGGCTGCCGAGGCCCAGGTCTTTGCGGCCCGCGGGTGGCTACAGAACCCACCTGCTGGCAGCCACAGCTGAGGCCCCACGTCCACGCCGGCTGCTGGCAGGTCTGCGCCGGGCTGGGGCCTCCCTCAGATCCTCAGCACCACACCCTGCTCACGCCTGGCTCTCGTCCCTGAGGCCAGCAGGAGGGTGAGAGCCCCTAGGTAGGCCAGCTCCACCCAGGTTACTTGCCTTTTGATGACCTCCGTGTCAGAGTCACGGCTTCGCCACAGTCCCCATCCCTCCTGGTGAAGGAGGTGACCTCAGGAGCAACAGCCCCTCTCCTTCCTGGCCCCACCCACATATCAGGCAGGGGGCAAGTGCACCCAGGGCTGGCCACCCGGGACCATCTGAGAACACCACCCTTGCACTAACAGGCTTGAAGGGACAGCCCAGCCTGAGGGACACTGGGAGGGCTGCCGTGCTGTCCTGGAGGAAGAACAGGACGTCCAGGATGTCCACCAGGCAGTGCCTGCAACGACCCCAGAGAAAAAGTAACTCACCTGAGGTCACTGGGCAGGCACGCCAGGCCACCCAGCTGTGGCCCCATGAGGCCCCAAGCCCTGGGATCCTGAAGGAGTGCCCAAGGAACAGGCCACTGCAGGACCATGAGGTTAGGGGGCATGGCAGACTGACTCAAGACCACCCCAGAGACCCCAGCTCCTCAGCCACGCGGCCCCTCCCTTGAGTGTGGAGGGGCTGGACCTCACCTCCCACCAACAGAGAAGGCTCTCAACCTGTCACTGCATGACCACAGCTGGGGATCTGGGGGCAGAGTCCTGCCTTCTCAGCCCACGAGCCAAGGAGCCCCGGCCCTGGCCACTCCCAGCAAACCAGCAATGAGAGGCTCAGGTGCCCAGGCTGACGACCAGCAAGGAGCTGAACCAGCTCCCAGCACAGGAGCCTGCAGGTGCACTCTCCACACAGCGCTGAGCAGGGACCTGAGCCCAGGACACAACCTGACTGCTACCCGTGACCTGGAGGCCGAGGAGCCAGTGAAGCTGTGCCCACTCCTGACCCACGGAGACCGTGAGACGGCGCACACCTGTTGTCCTGAGATGCCAAGTCTGCCGCGACCTGTTACACGGCAAGAGCTGGCAGACGCTGACGAGCAGCCACACGTGGCTCAGGACAAAGCAGTAGGCAGCCTGGGGTGGGCAGCATGGCCGGACACTCACCTCCCACTGGGTTCATCAGTCTAGTCCCAACACAGGTCTGATCCAAACCCCTTGTTTACCAGGTAAGGCACAGAGAGGGGCACCAACCAATACCAGGTCACAGAGCAATACAGCTTCTCCTTCCTGTCGACCTTACAGCACCAAGGCCCCCACTGGACTCCATGTCAGAGTTGGAACGCCATCAGAGCCTCTTGGCCCCAAGGCGCCGAGGGCTCCAGCGGTCACCCAGGGAGCGTTACCTTTTCCCGCACAGCAGGCAGCAGCGCATTGAAGCATGTTGCCAGGAAGACTCCGCCTCCGAAGGTGTTGCAGAGGGAAAGGATCTGTTTTGAGCGGTGGGCCTTCTCAAAGTCAGCCTCGATGACCTTCACGGGCAGCAGGGAGCCCAGCAGCATGAAGAAGAACACGCCCACCATGCACAAGATTTTGGCCACTAACAACTTCATCATGGTGATGGCGGGGGTTGCCGCGGTCACTGTGGGCCCAGGTGATACATGGGTGCCACGACGCACTACCGGGCCTGGCCACGCAGCTGGAGACGCACGACTGCCCTCAGCAACTGTGAACACCAGGGCGGCCACGTCAGCTGGGGTCATCGGCCCAGCTCCAGGGACCAGGCCAGTCACACCACACCCTTTACCCACCCCAGGGCTCCTGCACATCACGCCTCCCTCAGAAAATCCTCCTGCACCAGCACCAACCAATGCAGCAGCCATTGGTCACATCTGTTTAATGAAAATAAGATACGATGTGGGGCTGGGCTGGGGCTCGGTGGCAGAGCGCTCGCCCCTCACGCGTGGGGCGCTGGGTTCGATCCTCAGCACCACATACAAAAACATAAATAAATAAATAAAGGCTGTCCATCCACAACTACAGATTTTTTTTAAGTTAGATACAACGTAAGACCCTGCTTCCTGGGCAACATGTCATGTGCCGGGAGACTAGTGGCTTCCACTCTGGGCTGCACAGCAGGCACCTGCACTGCTGGGTTCCCTGGGGCACTGCTCCCCTGCCTCCCGTCTGTCCTGACAGATTCCAGCTCTTCACCCCATGGCTGAGGCTCCAGGTGCCTGCTTCTGGTTCACCTCAGCCCACACCAGCTTTCCTAACCTCCAATGTGCCAAGCTTGTCCCTGCCTCAGGGCCTTTGCACGGGTTGTCCTCTCTGCCTGGAACACCCCTTTCCCCTAACTTTCCAAGGATGTGTCATCTTTTGGTTCACTGCCCCAGGACCTCTCAGAAGGGCCTCCCCTGGCCTACCCCTGTTCTAATCCATCTGCCCTGTACCTACCTCAAGACCTGGCACAGAAGAGATGATCAGCAACCACGAGCCTCTCTACAGGACGGGATGGGACAAGTGGAGTGGATTTTGCCCTGGATCCAAAAATGCCACCATTATTAAAAGCAGTCTCATTTCCTTTCCTGCAGGCAGGCTCTGGGCCAATCAAACCGGACTCCAGCTCTTTCATGGCCCACCCTCATGCCATCCTGGCCTCTGGTCTCTGTCCTGATGTCCCTGGTCACAGCTGCCTCCCCCACCCCCTTTTCTGGCATTATTTTCTTCTCTTTTGTGCATTGGGGAAACTTTATTATTTAAATACTTTTAAAGTCGCCTCTCCCTCCAAGCTGTGACCTCTGTGGGGGCAGGACAGTGTGTCTCGCTCAAGCCCAGCAGCCCCAGCATACAAAGCCAGAGGCACACAGAAGGCGCCCAATAAATACCTAACGGGTGTGTGAGTTGCCCCTTTCTGAAAAGTGAGAATGAGGGTGGCCTTGACGCTCTCAAACTGGGGGCTGCTGGGGCTGGTCCGCGGAGGGCACACTCATTCAGCACTTATTGGGCGCCTGTTGTGTGCTCGGTGCAGCCGGACGCGGGTGCCAGGCCTCAGCGGGCAGAGCGCGTCAGGCATCGGTCCTGCCCCCGCCTTCCCGGGCCTACCTTTTACCCCGCACGTACCTGAGCAGGGTCCCTAGCGCGCCAGGGTGGGCCGGCCACCGCCAACCGCTGCGCGGTCCCGACCCCGCAGCCGCGGTCGGGGCTAGTCCCAGACTCAGCGCGCCGCTGCCCACGCCCCACCCACGCTCACGCCCATTGGTCTCCCTGGACACGGCTGGCAAAACGCCCCTCCCCATTGGCTGAAGAGGCTGCCACTCATTCTGCGACTCCACCTCTCGACCGGCACGAAAAATTAGTTTCCTCCTACTGAGCTGTGGGCGCAACAGCCAAGAGACTCCGGGAGGAAAAATACTGGGACCTTTAAGGAATGGTTCCGGAAGAGTTCCGACTGCAGAGCTGTCCAGGGGCGCCTGGTGCTGAATTCTGTTCGGTTGACGATTTGGTGGGAAGGGATTTTCCACGGAGAGTGGTCCCTCTCGAAGCATCCTCGCAGCCGGGCGCGGTGGCACACGCCTGTCATCCCAGCATTTAGGGAGGCTGAGGCAGGAGGATCACGAGTTCAAAGCTAGCCTCAGCAATGGAGGCGCTAAGCAACTCAGTGAGACCTTGTCTCTACATAAAACACAAAATAGGGCTGGGGATGTGGCTCAGTGGTCGAATGCCCCAAGTTCAATCCCCGGTATCAATCAATAAATAAATAAACAAAGCATCCTCGCTGCTGATGTGCTTCCTAGAGCCTTAAGAATATATATGGATTCAACAAATCTCAGTGGACAAGAGGAATGAATTCAAGGTCAAGATTCATTGTCCATCATGGTGACTACAGTTAATAATCATGTACAATCATGAGAGGAGACATATCTTAGGGACCTAAAAAGGATGGGATGATATTTAACCCAAGGCCTCACACATGCCAGGCAACTGCTGTACCACTGAGCCACATCCCCTGCCCTCTTTATTTTGAAACTGGGTCTTGCTAAGTTGTCCAGGCTGGCCTCAAACTTGCAATGCCCCTGCCTCAGCCTCCCTAGTCGCTAGGGTAACAGGCATGCACCACCGTGCCTGGCATCATCACAGTATTTGGGTCAGAGATGGGATAGATCCAACATATTTCAAGAGAATCATCTTGATTGTTTTGTCAATACTACTGAGAGGCCAAGTCAAGTCGAGGCTCACTATTGACCATTGATCTTCTTTCCATAAGGTGAAGGAACATTGGAAGGACAGGCCTCCCCACTCCACTCCCTCCAAAGCAAGCAGACTTCTGAAGAAGACTCTATTCACTGATCCACTGTAATCTTTCTGGCCTACCCATGAGCCACGTATCGGAGGGTATGGTGTGCGAAATAAGCCAGAGAGAGAAGGACACATCCTCATAATTCCACTCATAGGATTGGAGGAGACGATGGAAAGAGAATGGAGAGCTCGTGCTTAAGGGGAGGGTCTCTGCTCGGGAAGATGAGGAAGCTCTGGAGGTGAGCGGCAGGGTGTGCACTGAAGCCACGAGAGCTGTGCTCCGGAAATGGCCGAGGCAGCAAACTCATGGTTTCAAAAACAAATTTTTAAAGTTTTCAAGAAATAAAATGGATGTACTGGAGATGTAGCTCAGTGGTAGAGTGCTTGTTTAGTATGTGTGAGGCCTCAGGTTTGATCCCCAGAACTGAAAAAGAAAAGAATAGAAGAAGAAATTAAGCCCCTACCATTAGAGTTCACAGCAGTGAGAGACAATGTTGAGGGGGTCTAAGGACAGTGGGCAGGTCTCCAGGGGGGTCTCAGATGGTCCCCACCTCCTTGCACCCATGTCTTTAGTGTGACCTGAACCAATGACTTCTTTTAAAAAAAACTTTAGACCCTTGTCGTTTTTAACCTTTGTTTTATTTTTATGTGTTTCCTGAAGATCGAACCTAGTGCCTCACAAGTTCTAGTTCTACTACTGAGCTACACCTCAGCCCCGCAATGACTTGATTCTGACAAGTAGGGTGAGCCAGAGAGATGCAAGGTCATTTCTGTAACTGGGTTATAAAGATCGGGGTCCTGTTTTGCTAGCAGGTTACCTGCTGCCTTCTCGGCTTGCATGCTGTGATGAAGCCTGCATGGAAGAGCTGAGGGTGTCCCCAGCCAACAGTCAGCAAGGGAACAAGGGCCTCCCTCCCAGAGCCTGTGGACCAAACCCCGCTACAACCACGTGCATCTGGTCAGAAAGGGCTCTTGTCCATGTGAGCTTCCATGTGACCGCTCCCCGGTGGACATCTTGGTTGCAGCCTTTGAAAACCCAAGGCAGAGGCCCAGGCTCGGCTTCACCTGAATCCTGACCCACAGAAAGTGGGGTGGTAAAAGTTGTTTCTTGCCCACTAAGTCTTGGGGAAATTTGTTATGTAGCAATTGATAACTAATACACATACATCATAGAAAATTGTGATGTACAATAGAAGATTGTACAAAACACTGGGATGGAAAAGAGAGAAAAGAGAGCATTGTGTGGGAATTAGCCAAAGAGTGCTGAGCAAGAGGGGAGCACACAGGCAAGTGCATGAAGGAGTAGAAAACAGCTGGCCATAGTTAAGGAAGTGGAAAGCCAAGTCAGGAACAGCGGGGAAAGGAGACATGGGGATCACGCTGTAGACCACAGGTGTCACTCAGTGACGGGGTTTAAGCAGGTGAGCATCATAATCCAATTTATGTTCTAAGGTTATTCTAACTCCTGTATAAGGGCTAAATTGATGGGTGCCTGTAATCCCAGTGACACAGGAGGCTGAGGAAAGAGGATCACAAGTTTGAGGCTAGCCTCAGCAACTTAATGAGCCCTGTCTCAAAATAAAATAAAACATGCTAGAGATATAGGTCAGGGGTAGAGCACCCATGGTTCTAAACCTCAGTACCAAACAGGAGAAAAGGATGAATTTCAGGGAGCAAGTCCTGAAGCAGGGAGACTAGTTAAGAATCATTCAAACAGGAATTGGTGATGGTTTAGATGAAGGCAGCGGCCAGGCAGGAGAGTGGGTGCACCGGCCAGGTGAGCTGCCGGCCTGCTATGTGGGCTTCAGAGTGTCAGGGACATCTTCTCATCTGGCTTGAGTGCCGAGGTGGATGCAGGTGTTGTTCCCAAAGCTGGAAGGGCTGGAGGAGGAGCAGCCTTGGAGGGCCCGAGGGAGCCTGGCTTTGCAGAGGTCACTGCATGGTGCTGCACACACTCACGCTGAATGCCACTGCCTGCCCGCCCGGAGCGTGCTTCATCATGGAGCCCACAATCCGTGGCAGCTATTTATTTTTAAATAAGTTGTGTCTTGTGCTTTCCAAAATTTTTTTTTAATTTTTTTTTTTTAGTTGTAGATGGACACAATGTCTTTATTTTATTGCTTTGTATGTGGTGCTGAGGATCGAACCCAGGGCCTCACGCATGCGAGGCAAGCACTCTACCGCTGAGCTACAATCCCAGCCCCCCAAATTTTTTTAAAGATGGGGTCTGTCAGCCGGGCGCGGTGGCACACACCTGTAATCCCAGCATTTAGGGAGGCTGAGACAGGAGGATCGCGAGTTCAAAGCCAGCCTCAGCAACGGCGAGGTGCTAAGCAACTCAGTGAGACCCTGTCTCTACATAAAACACAGAATAGGGCTGGGGAGGTGGCTCAGTGGTCGATTGCCCCTGAGTTCAATCCCTGGTACCAAAAAAAAAAAAAAAAAAAAAAGATGGTGCCTGGGGTCTCTCTATGTTGTCCTGGTTGGCCTCAAGCTCCTGGGCTCCAGCTCTTTGCCTCTGACTCCTGAGTGCGTGCACGGCAGGTGCACATCGCTGCACTGACCTGCCCAGTTCTGTTCACTATTAGACATTAAGCAGTTTCTCTTTCTATCTTGCAGAGTTCACAACAAGGACAAGATGGAGTGGGGGCCTGGGGTACAGCTCAGCTGGTAGAGCGCTCGCCTTGCATACGCAAAGCCCTGGCTTCAATCCTCAACAAAGAAAGAAAGAAAGAAAGAAAGAAAGAAAGAAAGAAAGAAAGAAAGAAAGAAAGAAAGGAAGGAAGGAAGGAAGGAAGGAAGGGAGGAAGGGAGGGACAATCTGTGATATCAACATGTTGGGTAGATGCCACAGGAAGACTCCCACGGGAAGACATGTAAAGTGCAGTGTTTACACGTGGTTATTTGGAAAGCAAGGCTGTTCACAGAAGGAGCTGAAAAAGATTCGGGCCTTTATTAGTTTAATACGTGTGTCTGAAAACCTCCTGTGCACCAGGACCTATGTGTCTTCAGAGTGCAGCAGGAAGAACTTCAGATGAATTTGATTGCATCGAATATTTCAAATATCATCCATAGGGGGCTGGGTTGTAGCTCAGCTGCCTCATGTGTGAGGCACTGGGTTCGATTCTCAGCATCACATGTAGATAAAATAATGGTCCATTGACAACTAAAAAAAATATTAAAATTGTCCACAATGAAAGACACTGTGAATGGTCCTGAGAGGCAAGTGAGGCGGGCGTGGCACGCCTGTCCTCCCAGCTGCTCAGGAGGCTGAGGCAGGAGGATCACAAGTTCCAAGCCAGCCTCAGAAACTTATCAAGACCCTGTCTCTAAATCAAATATTCTTAAAAAGGGCTGGGATGTGGCTCAGTGGTGGAGCGCCCTGGGTGCAGTATCTGGTACTAAAAAAAAAAAAAAAAAAAAAGCAAGTGACAGGACAGAGGGTTATGTGATATATTTTTTAGTTGCAGAGGGACACAATACCTTCATTTTATTTATTTATTTTTTGTGGTGCAGAGGATCAAACCCAGTGCCTCACACGTGCGAGGCACTGGGTCACAACCACTGAGCCTCCACCCCAGACCCAGGGGATGTTAATAATATGCTAGAAAGTGTCCTGAAATAAAGATGGGCAGGGATGGGCGGGCAGCTCACAGGACAGACGTTATGAGGCACATCAATAAGAGAAAGGCAGCGGGTCCTGCAGGTGTCACCTGAAGCCCCTGTAACAGCTTCTTGGAGGTGTGACTGACAGGCAGTGAGTGACGGTTCAGAGTGCAAGACCCGCGGGCCGAGCACGTCCAGCTCACTCCCTCTGTGGCCGAGGACTCACTGAATACTGTTTATCTGTTCATCTGTGGGGGACATCTGGGTTATTTCCGGTCAATATAACACTTTACAACTAACAGAACAATATCCAAGATGTAAAAAATATTCAGCATTGGGCACTTTCATACATGGCTGATGGGAACGCAAATTGGTACAGTCCCTCCAGGAGATCATCCGGGGACATCTATGAAGCCCAGCAAACTCCTGCCCAGGACCCAGCTGCCTCACCCCTGAGTACCCACCCAAGAAAAACACCCTCGCGGAGACACCAGCTGAGTACCCACAGTCCCTCAGAAGGCCCCGGCAGCTTCCTGCCACCGACCGAGGCCTGAAAAGCCACCACGTGGAGCGAGAAGGCCTGTTCCTCTGCGGGTTTGGCCTGTGGTCAGCGGGCCTGTTACTTTGGGCCTGTGGCTGGGCAGCTCATCAAGGTGGTACCTGGCCCAAGAGCGTGGGCCCAGGCCAGCTGGCAGGAGCACGGACTGGGCGCTGCCCAGCCGCAGGGTCCCGGGCACGTGGGAACACCGTGCGTGGGCTCCACGCTTCGCCCCAGACTTCTTAGTAAGTGGAAGGGTGTGAATGTACCCTGCGCTCACCACCCGGTGAAGCCTTTCTTTGCACACCAAGGTGTCAAAGATAGGATCGCCCACAGTGGGACCCAAGGGACACTTGGGCTCCCGAGGGAGGAACTGGGGAGAATGCCCTATTGCTTAGGTAGTTTTCCTGCCAAAATGAGGACATTGTAGGACACCCACCCCCCGACGTCCCCACCCCATCATTGTCGTTTTTTGGTGCTTGGATGGAACTTAGGGCCTGGCACATGCTAGGTGGTCACTGACCACTGGGCAATACCCAGCCTGGACCCTGGCTCCTGCATCTGTTCATAAGGAAATGGTCAGACGATTCAGGTTGAGACTAAATAGCTGGTCTGTGTCCCCCAAACATCAATGTCATGAAAGGCCATGAACACCTGAACCACTGTTCCAGATCCAAAGGAGACATGAGAATGAAGTGCAGGTGATCTTGGATTCAATCCGGGTTAGAAACAGGTTTTCCAGAAAATCGTTGGAATAGCCTCAGCAATGGCGAGGCGCTAAGCAACTCAGTGAGACCCTGTCTCTACATAAAACGCAGAATAGGGCTGGGGACGTGGTCAGTGGTCAAGTGCCCCTGAGTTCAATCCCCAGTACCAAAAAAAAAAGAAAGAAAGAAAATTGTTGGAATAAACAACAAAATTTAAATATGGACTGTATATTAAATAGTGTTGCATTGATATTAATATTGTTCAATTTCCTGAAACATTTTTTTTAATAGCTTTATTTTTTATTTTTTATGTGGTGCTGAGGATCGAACCCAGTGCCTCCCGCATGCTAGGCGAGCACGCTACCACTGCGCCATAACCCCAGCCCCAATTTCCTGAAATTTTAAAAAAAATTTTTTTTAGTTGTTGATGGATCTTTATTTTATTTATTTATTATTTATATGTGGTGCTGAGGATCGAACCCAGTGCCTCATGCGTGCTAGGCAAGCGTGCTACCGCTGAGCTACAGCCCCAGCCCTCAATTTCCTGAATTTAATAACTATACCAGGTTCATGTAATAGAAAGCCTGGTCACCCGGAGATACACAGTGCAAGGAGCCCGCAACACACGTGTGAACTGTTCAGCAAAGAAAGGAGTAGTGCTTACATCCCTGCCCACACGCTGGGGAAGAAATACAGCAAAATTGGCAAAATGTTAACGATTGCATCGAGGTCGGGAGCAGAAGCCACCCCTTCACGTGATTCTTGAGGCTTTCTATAATCTTGTGGTTTTAAAAAAAGTTTTTAAAAAAGAAAGGCAGTCTGGGCGTAGTGGTGCACGCCTATCCTCCCAGATACACAGGAGGCAGAGGCAGGAGGACCGTGAGTTCAAGGCCAGCCTCAGCACTTAGCAACTGTCTCAAAATAAAAGATGAAAAAGGCTGGGTGTGTAGCCCAGGGGTTGAGCACCCCTGGGTTCAACCCCCAGTGCTAGGAGGGAAAAGAATGAAGGAAAGAAATGTGTATCATTTAAAAACCTGGTTGATTCGGAGTAACTTGACATTTGCAGAGGGCCTGGCCACAGCCGGGCTTCCCGCGCTGCTGCCCGGCCAGCGCCTCACACCTGCTGGTCGCTAGCCACACTCCACACTGGCGTATCGTGAGCTGAGGCCAAAGTGTCATTCATGCTCCCAACGTCCTATTCTGCCCAGGACCCTGTCCAGGGCCTGGTGGTGACTCTTAGTTACCACGTCCCCTGGGCTCCTCTGGACTGTGACAGTCTCGCGACACACCGTTTTGATGACCCAGGAACCTTCCGATATTTTCCTCCTAACTGGACGAATGCTGTAGTTCCAGGACCATGGAGTTGAGGGGCCATTTTCTTGACATGGTCCCAGGGTCCATGCTGCCAAGGTGACTTGCCACGTGACGGTGACTCGCCCACCTGCTAAGGTGGTGCTCCTCGGGTCTGCTCCTCATGAAGCTCCCCCTTCCCTCTCACCTTTCCACCTTCCCCTTGGCCGGACGCTGCTCTGTGCAGCCCACGCTAAGGGTGCCAGGAGCCAGCTGCATTCTGAGCCAAAGCACCTCTGCACAGCGCTGGGATCGGTGTGGGAACTGGAAACGCACACGCGGAATGGTTACCTGCTCGTGTGCTGCAACAGCCCCCAAGTGAAAAATAACTGGAAGGATGTTGTAGAGAAACCGAGCTAAAGGAAGCGTGTCCATCCTTTTTATGGCTTATTAAGCAGAACGAGGTGGATTTCTGTGTTCTGAGAGGAAACGGCAATAATCTGGACCATGAGTGTCTCCAAAGGTCCTGCAGGAGGTGGGGCCTGGAAGGCTGTAGGTCAAGGGCGAGGGCCCTCAAGGGGACTGGGGGACCTGGCCCCCCTCTCTCACTGCTCTCTGGCCATCGGATGAGCTGTTGGCTCTTCCCCGCGCTCCTGCCACAGGCCCAGAGCAACAAGTCGTTGACCATGGTGATGACCTCCAAAAGCTGCGAGCCATAACCAGCCTTTTCTCTTTATAAACTGATTATCTCAGGCGCTTTGTTCTAGTAATAGAAAGCTGACTAATGCAACTACCATGATATGTTAGATGAAGAAAAACGTTCGGAAGAATTACAGATAATATTATGCCAGTCTGTCAACTATGAGGTCAGACACCTGGGCTGTGGGTGGGGCTCAGTGGTAGAGCGTGTGTGATTGTGAGCTCTGGCTCCAGGTGCAGCACATGAAAAAGAAAACAGCACTTAGAATCTACCAGAGTTATTAACTATAAAGGACAGTTGGAGGGAATAAGACAAACTGGTTATGTGGGATTGGAAAGCAGCCTAAGGTGTGATTTTTCTTTTCTTTTTTCTTTTTGGTACTGGGGATTGAACTCAGGAGACTCGACCACTGAGCCACATCCCCAGCCCTATTTTGTGTTTTATGTAGAGACAGGGTCTCACTGAGTTGCTAAGCACCTCGCCGTTGCTGAGGCTGGCTTTGAACTCGCGATCCTCCTGCCTCAGCCTCCTGAGCCCCTGGGATTACAGGCGTGGCCACCGCACCCGGCTACCTTCATCTACTTGATGAGTCAACTGATTTCTCTATTTTAATGGAATCATAATTTTAACTAATGCAGTCCAATTGGTTGATTAAAAAATAAAAAACGTTACAGCTAATGCTTTCCTGTTTTCTTTAAGAAAATTTCGCCCAACCCAGAACACATTCTGAACTTCCTTCTAAACCCTACGCTGCTGCCTTCCGCAGCTCTCGTGCAGAAATCCGCAGCCGGGCAGCACTACCCCCGGCCACCCGAGCTCCCGGCGGACCGGAGCCTGGGGTTTCCGGGAGCACCTTTGGCCCTCCGGTCGGGCACTCGGCCACAGCGCACGTCTCCCTCCAGCTCCGCAAGGTCAGCCCGCGCCGGGGCTGCAGGCGCGGCGGGCTCTGGGCGCGGCCCGCGGGTCCTGATGCGGCGCCGGCCCCTCCCCGTGCGCCCTCTGCCGGCCGGGCGCCCGTCGCGCTCGACGTGGGAATGGTCGCGGATTCTGCAGGAGCGAGATGTGAGGCCGCTTCGTTCTGCGGTGTCCAGTTACCCATTTTGGGGTGGAATGTTTTCCTGTGTAGAGAGACTCCAACGCCAGCGCACAAGTCCTTTTTCCTGGTGGCAGAACAGTTTGGCACAGCTGTGACCCCTAGGGCCTACTGTGCCCTGGCACTTCCTCAGTGCTTGGGGGCACCCTGGGCACTAGGGATGCGGAGCAGCTCCCAGGCCGGGACCACCTCCCGCAGAGACACCACAGACGCCCCGACACTGCCCAGCAGCCCCGGGGAGGAAAGCCACCCCAGGCTGCAAACTGCTGCTTCTGTGACAGCGACTTGTCCCCTCCTGCGAAAGCAGGAAGGTGGGCTCTGCAGCCCAGGGATGTCGCCGCAGGGTGTGCAGAGCGTGGCTCCCTCCGTGACTCCAGCGCCTGTGACCCCAAGTCACGACTCCCACCGAGTCCACAGCCGATTGACAGTGTTCAGACGTGCTCCTTGTCTCACGGGGGACTGAGCAGGGACCACTGTGACGTGTTCATCAGGTCACGCAGCGTAGCCCTGGCCCTGCTGACAGCCCCACCGCCGCCCCGCCCTCACCCGCTGCCCGTCTGTCCAGAGCCGAGGCTGGGCCTGGGCGAGCACCCCAAGGTGGGAGAACCGGGCCACCTGGGAAGACCTGAGCAGCGCTGCAGGTTGCTTTGGGGACACGAGGCCCACATCTGCGTCCATGGGTGTGTCTCAAAGTGGGGCTCATGGTTTAGGATGTACTTGTGAAGGGGCGACTGGAAGGTCAGGGGACAGACTGGTCAGGTGGCCTTCTAGTTTGGGGTGCCTCAGGATCACCTCAGACGTGGTGGGCCCCACAGCAGGACGCTCGGGCAGGCCAGGAGCCCGTGCAGCCCCCCAGCTCTGCTGGCCTGGCCAGAGCGCACCCTGCTCTAGGTCCTGTGGGGCCCGGGGCAGCCTCTCCCCAGGGTGGCACCCTGGCCCCACACGACGCTGAGCAGCACTGTGGCCTCCACCTACTCCCCACAGGACCTCCCCCTGCTCATGTGCATCTTGTATTTTTGGGGGGGCCCAGGGATTGAACTGCAGGGTGCTTGACCAGAGCCACCCCAACCCTTTGTATTTTTTGACAGGTCTCGCCAAGTGGCTGGGCTTGCAGCACACAGTTTACAATTTCTCCATCATCCGCAGTCACCGACAGCAGACAGCTGAACCCCGAATACACCCCACGCGTGTGGGTTCTGTGACTGGAACAGGGCAGGGGTCTGTGGGGAGGTGGCCCTCCATGTGACAGACGCCACTGGTGCTGCGACCCGGGCCAGTGAGAGCCTTGGTCTCACCAGCCTTGCCCTGGTCAGGTGGGTGCAGGCAGGGACGGACACCCACAGCAAAGCCCACACAGCTCCCTGGGGGATGCAGGGGACCCAGGCTCTTGAGCTGCTGGCCATGCAGCTCTTCACGGGCCACGTCTGTCCCTCAGGGAGGCTGTAGCAGAGCCCACACACAACTGTGACCTGGCTCTGCCCCCAGCTGGGCCAGGTGGCCATCCTCTGCACCACGGAGGTGAGGGAACCACACCATGGAAGGTGGTGGCTCAAGCCGCGTCTCCTGCTCTGATGCCCGCGACCCCGACACAGGAGGAGCTCATGTGGGCTCCGCGATTTAGGGGCACCAGGCGAGCCAGGGGCTTCTGCAGCTTTGGGAGGGGAGGGTTGGGGTGCTCAGAGATCCACAGACAACATCACAATGTCTATTTATTCTCCACACGGCTTGCCTGTGGGCGTCCTGCCTGTGAGGCGCAGCGGGTGCCAGCCGCGCCCTCCTACTGGCTACCTGCCCACCCCCCTCTACCTGGCACGCAGCCCGACACCCCCAGTGCTCGAGGCTCCAACTGCAAGGCTGCGACAGCCTGGTGGAGCCCAGCCGCCCGCCCTGTAGCTGGGCAGGGGTGCAGGACAGCCATGGCCACGCGCCCAGACGTCCCTTCCTGGGAGTTGCTCCCACTGCTTCTTCGGGCCAAGGGGGTGGTGCTGGGGACCCAAGAGGGTGCGAGGACAGTGGGAGAGGACAGACAGGCCAGGATGTCCTGGTCAACCTCTGCACAGGGCTGATGGTGGAGCCCAGCTAGACAGGAGGTCGTGCCCGGCTGCCCAGGGCCTGGAGGAGGGAGGGGGTGGAGACAGACTGGCCTGCCCACGCGCCCAGCACAAAAGCCAGAGCCGGGTCCTGTGCACAGGACACGCTGGCCAAGGGGTGCGGGACACAGGAGCTGCCCATCAGGCACCTGGGCCGGAGTTCCTCCCGGGAACACATCTGGGATGCTGGGCGGCAGGCGCCAGGCCAGGCTGGCAGTGAGTTCTTCCTGGCATAGCGCCAGCCAGGACAGCCAGAGGGTGTCTGCAAGTCCTTGGAGATGGGACGGGCAGGGCTGCGGAGGGCTCCCAAGGCCACAGGGGTCGCTGTGAGGCTCAACACCACACCTGTCACTTCTCCAGAGTGGCCCAGGAGCACCTGGAGTTCTAGAAACCACTGCTGCCTGGCGGGGCTCTGTGGGGCCGGGCGGAGGGGCTGGGCGGGGGACAGTGCAGGGAGGGGCGAGGACGGGCGGAACAAAGTCTCAACGTGCAGGTCCAACTTCAGTTTCTTTTCCTCTCTTGGGCAGCCCAACGGGAGAAAGTGGCCAACCACACAGGGGCCACAGCTGGTGGGCAGAACAGGACGGCACTGGGACAGCTGGAAAAAGGCAGACCAGACCCGGCAGTCAGGCCCAGTGGGGGCTGGGGCCACGCGTGCAGAGCACTGGCCAGGGCCCTGGGGCCACAGCACTGGGCCAGCACAGACAGTGGGGCTCGGAAAGCCGACCTCGACTGTGTTCTTGGGAAGAAAAGCTTATTAAAAAGGAGGCTGGGGGCTGAGGCTATAGCTCAGTGGTTGAGCGCTTGCCTCGCATACGTGAGGCACTGGGTTCGATCCTCAGCACCACATAAAATAAATAAAGATATTGTGTTCATCTACAACAAAACAAAATATTTAAAAAAAAAAAAAAAGAGGCGGCCATGGTGCCGCTCGGAGGTGGAGCTCCTGTGAGCGCAGCGCGCAAGGCCCTGGGCTCCACCCTGGCACCGGAAAAAGGAAAGGCCAGGAAGCGCCTGGACGCAAGCCTTTGCCAGGCCTTTGCCGTGGGCGCTCAGCTGCAGCGGCTTTGGGGTTCCGTGCTCCCTAGGACGATCTAGTTAAGAACTAGGACGCATGTGTGTCGATGACAAAGTGGAGAGGTGGCGTCAGAGCAGGACGGAAGCCTCTCCTACTGCAGCCCGGAGCCACCACCCACCAGACAGGCAGGTTGAGTGTGGGAGCCCGGGGACACTGACCCGGCCAGCCAGGGCCGCAGGGGCCCACCTGAGGCAAGGAGCCCGTTCTAAGCAGCCACCAACTGCGCACCTGCTCTCGGGACAACACTCCCTGACGCAGACACGGCCCACCCAGGTGGCTGTGGGGCGTCTACCTGACCCCGACGCTGGACAGGGTCCTGATGGCCAGGGAAGCTACGCCTGGCCTCGGCAGCTCAGGGCAAAGCTCAAGCAGCGCAGGCCCCGCCCCGGGACTTGCCTGGCAGTCACTCCTGCTGGTCGTCGTTGCTGGCGCTGGGGGCACGACTGCGCATCTGACTTCTGAGCTGCTCGATCAACTCTGGGTTCTGCTGCTGCATCTGCTGTGCGAACTGCTGGCCCCTGCACAGGGCGGCGGCGGCTTGGTGGGCACACTGCTTCCCAGCTGCCTGCCTTCCACCCACACTTGACCCCGGGGGCCTGTGCCTCCCATGCTGGGGGACACCAGGTCCCCTACCCGTGTCCCCAGTGGGGCAGCTCTACTCACGCCTGGATGAGGCTGGCCAGGTCGTTCTGCGAGGGGCTGGTGCCGGGAGTCCCCAGGGGGCTGTGGCTGCCCGAGATCATCCCAGACATTCTGTGTAGAGAGCCACAGCTCAGGCCCAGCCCCAGCTGCCTGTCCCCACCACGGCCCTTGGTGTGTGGCCTGAGGTCGATCCTTCTCAGGGAGACTGTCACCGGGCAGACCTCCCAGGTCCCCAGCCCAGCCTCCCCAGGACAGCCCTGCTCTGGCCTAAGAGTGGGGGGCTCGGCAAGGCGACTGCCTCAGGAGACACGGCGTGACATTTGTGGTGGCCGTGACTAGCATTGGAGTGTCCTGGCCAGGAGAGGGGGAGGCAGGGACGCTGCAGTGCCCAGAGTGCCACCCGGCAACCGCCTGGCCCAGCTGTCGACAGTGCTGTGGCCGGGAAGCTGCGAGCTCAGATGACAGGCAGCGGCCTGGTGGCCATGGTCAGCCGGCCACACTGGTGCACACCCAAGAGAGGGGGGACTGTACCCTCACGCCCGTGCTCACAGCGGCGCTGCCTACTCGGGAGACTTGGGGCAGAAGCCAGGGGCCTGCCAAGGGACGGGTGAGCACAGCCTGACCTATGCACACCCAGAACGTCCTCGGCTAGGCAGGAATGAGGGACAGCTGCAGCACGGATGGTCCCAAGGACCTGGTGTTCAGTGAGAGCAGACACAGGCCACAGCATGTGACCATGATAGGGGAGTCCACAGACAGGAGGTGGCCTTGCAGGGCAGGACTGGGAGGGGGTGGGGGACAGCTCGTGGGGAAGGGACTTTTTTTTTTTTTTAAATATTTATTTTTTAGTTGTAGGTGGGCACAATAGCTTTATTTTATTTTTATGTGGTGCTGAGGATCGAACCCAGTGCCTCCCGCGTGCTAGGCGAGCACACTACCACTGTGCCACAACCCCAGCCCAAGGGAAGGGACTTCTTTTGGGGTCAGAATGTTCAGGAATTAGTTTGTGGAAACCGGCCCGTGACACTCTGAATATACTTCATGCCAACGAACTGTTACACTTTAATAAGAGAAAAAAAAAATTTTTTGGTACCAAGAATAGAACCTGGGGTGCTAACCTGCTGAGCTACATCCCAGCCCTTTTTATTTTAAATTTTGATACAAGGCCTTGCTAAGTTGCTGAGGCTGGCCTTGAACTTGTGATCCTCCTGCCTCAGCCTCCCCGGCCACTGGGATTACAGCCATGTACCACCACACCTTGCTTTTTAAAACTAGAATTCTATGTCCTGTGCACTTTGCTACAACAAAAGACATCCACCACACAAGGTGACACAAACAGTTGTGACTTACAGCTGCTGAACTTGAGGGTTGTTCATGAGGTTTGACGCCTGAAGGATAACAGATTGTCAGGAAAAGCAAGCATCCAGACACACCACTCGTGGCTGAAGTTCTCGTCCCAACCCACAGCCAGGGAACGCTAACCACTGACCCACGCTGCCAGCCCCAATGTTCAACTTGGCACAGGGACTGCCCTGTGCTGGGGCTTGGCCTTCCCATTACATTGTCACCCCCAGCAGCAGCTGCGAGGCGGGCACCTTGCCACTCCCACCTGCCCCGGGACCCTCAGGACCCACAGCCCTGCTGCTTTCTCTGGGCCGCCCTGCAGGCGGTGCCAGTGCCGCTTCCCTCGTGGCCCCACCTGCGCTCGCCCCTGTGCTCGCGGTGGCCCCACTGGGGTTCCCGGACGCCCTCACACGCTGACTTTCCCCTGGGGATGATGCTCTAGGACCCACTTAGAGTGCAAAAGCGAGGACTCTAGGGTGCTTTCCAGGCGGTGGCTCAGAGGCTGGCACCTGCCCCTAAGGGACAGGAGGGCAGAAACCTCCTCCTTCCCAGGGCGCAGGCCGCTCTCCAGTGCAGAGCGGGCGTGGGCGTGCCCCAGGCCTGCCTGGCTTGCATAGCTGCTGGCAGGACCCACCACACCCACAGGTCAGGGCTCTGACCACTCTTCACTGCTGGCTGAGCCTGTGGAAGGGCGGGCACCAGCTGGCAGCTCCACCAGCGGCAGCCTCTGCACTTCACCCGGCTGCTGCTTGCTCTGGTACTGGGCACTGGACCTAGGGGCGCTTGACCACTGAGCCATGTTCCTAGCCCTTCCTATTTTCTCAGATGGAGTCTCACTATGTTGCTTAGGGTCTCGTGAAGTCACGTAGGGCCTTGCCTTGTGATGCTTCTACCGCGGCTTCCCAGCCACGGAGATGCAGGCATGCGCCATGGCGCCCATGGTCCCCCTGGCGGTGCAGCTAGTCACTGCAGCCTGAGGCTGCAGGGCCCTGTGCGTGGCGGAGGGTGGGGTGGGCTCCCAGGGAGCATGCGTGTACATGTGGGGAGGACTCTGCAGGGTCTTGGCTCAGAAAGCTGCTGCCACAGGCTGGTGTCCCTTTCACAGAAGCACTGGTGTCGGGTGGTGGCACCTGGGACCCTGAGTTATCTCCTCTGGACCCCAGAAGATGGACATGACCATATCCTGTTGCAGTCTCTACCACCCTGGGGAGCTGGGGTGTAACCTCCTGGACTCCACATGAGCCTGGCCCTGTGTGGAGGTTGGGTGGGGAGCTGGGGCCGTTACCATGCTCATGAAGCTCGGGTTGTTCAGCAGGCCAGCGATGTCAAAGCTGCCCACACCTCCTGTCTGGAGACAGAAAAGCACCGGTTAGTGGCGCCCAGAAAGAGGACCATGGCTGGCACACCCTAGAACCTGAGGGGCAATGGCTCTGCAGGGCCAGACGGTCACTCAGCCTGAGTGCCCAAGGTACAAACCGCGACCAGCACTCTGGGGAAAGCTTGCTGGTTGCCAGGCTTCTGATGCCTGGCATCCTGGGCATGGCTGACCCTGCAGGGACAGCTCCTCTGGGCTGATCCACCTGCAGGGCCAATGCCTGCCGGGAAGTGGGCCTTCCAGGTGCAGCCCTGCCCTGTGCACACCCCCCCCCGCCGCCCTCCGTGGGCTCCTACCCTTACCACCCAGCGCAGCGGGAGCCCAGGCCTGCTGGACGAGCCACAGCAGCCAGCCCTGAGCCTGCCATCCAGCAGGATCACATCAGGCCCTCTGCCATGTGACCCAGGCAGTGCTACCCCAGGTGGCCCCAACAGGCACAGCACGTTTCCAGGGTTTGAGCATCAACTCTGTCCTTACAACAGCCTTCCCCTTTACCGCTGCACTCTGCACCCGCCTGGCCCTGGCCCCACATCCCGCAGCCTCCAGGCTCACAGGACTCGGCGCCTCCCGCAGCTTCAGCTCCGCTATCTTGAGGTTGGACTTGTAGGTGTCGTTGTCAGGGTCCAGCTCCAGGGCCTTCTTGTAGTAGGCCACGGCCTCTGCATGCTTGTTCAGGCTGGAGAGTGCCAGGCTGCGGCGACAGAGCAAGACGAGGGCCTGCAGAGCCCGCTGCTGTGGTCTGGAGGCCGCTGCCCTGCCCGCATTCTTGGTGGACACGAAACAGCCTGCGAGGGCTCAGCGTGTGTGTCTGAGAAGACACATGAGGAGCCCAGACTCCCAAGAAGCGCCCTGTGGGGCTGTGCGGATGGGTGTGGGGAGGAGGGCAGGATGGGAACCGGGCTTGGCCTTTGTGCACACTTCTGGCACACAGCTGCCGAGATCCTGGGGGCATCCTGAGCGACAGAGCCCGGAACACGACAGAGTCCGCTTGAGTGCTCTGATGAGACCCCCAGGCAGTCTTGGCAGGGGGCAGGTCACCACAACAGTCCAAAGAGAGGGTAGGAACTCTGTCCCACCCTGGGGACGGGCTCTTGGGCTTGGCGCCCGGGCGCCACCCAAGGGCTTGGCGCATGGCTGCTCATCCGTGCACTTGCACTAGCGGAGCCGCACAACCAGCGAAGCAGGACTGGGCCCTATAGGTTGCCAGGCTCCACTGCCACTAAGGACCCTGGGCCAAGGGCGGGGCCCTGGGAAGCCCTGAATCCCCAGCCCCAGCACGCATACCTGGTGCCTGAACACAGGGTCTGCTCCAGCCCAGACAGACACGAGGGGCCATGGTGACGGAGCGTGCTGGAGGGGGGCCGGGGCGCACTGCACCCACTTACCCCATGCGGCCGTAGGCTTTGCTATAGGCTGGGTCTATGCAGATGGCCCTCTCGCAGTCCTGCACGGCCCCCGTGTAGTTCCCCAGTTTGCTGTAGGCTGCAGCTCTGGGGAGACAAAGGCAGGCGGCCCCTGCAGGCAGCCCGCGGCCCCAGGGCCTGGCGCAGGCCAGCTGGGAGACGCTGGGGCTGCTGCAAGTCCTGCAGCGAGGGTGAGGACACTGGGCGCTGGCCTGTGTGCAGAGGGGCTCAGCCTGGAGCTGGCCATGGCAGAGGAGGGCCTCAGCACTGTGCCTGTGCCGACCACCACCAGACTGCCACCTGGGCTCCGCCTACTCATGGAGCGCACGGAAGGCCAGCTGTGCCCACTGGCATGCTGATGGAGGACACAGTGGAGCACGGCCCTGAGGCCACACTGCTCAGTCAGGTTCTGGCTTGGCCACGTCCCACCTTGGTCTCCATTTCCTCGTCTGTCATCTGGGACAAGAGAACCCATTCCTCGCAGGTGGGTGGGAGGGCCAGAGGTGGCCACACCAGGACCTCGTCAGAAGACAGCTCCTGCTCGGCCGTCACAGCAGCCAGTGCGGCTGGACAAAACCTTTTTATGTTTTGTCTTTTTCTTCCGTTCAAGAAAGCAAACCATCAGCCCCACACCCGAGTGCAGGCCTGACACCGGGCTGTGCACTCCGCCTCTGTGACGAAGTCCAGCCAACAGACCAAGTGCTCCGGACGAGGACAGCCCACGACAAGACACAGTGAGCTCCCTACCTGTGCCACGGTGGAGCTGGGGCGCGCCCTCTCTTAACAAGCCAGCCAAGCACATACACTCTGACCTTGGCTTATGGTGGGCCTCTAACCTGTGCCCAAGGGGGAACCTGCAGCCACCTGGCCACCCTCGCAGACTAGCATATCCGGCTGCAGACTGGGGGCAGATGCCTCCCGGCGGCCCCCAGGGCCGCCGGCCATGCCTCAGTCCTGTATTGTCCCTCTCTGGCTCCTCAGGCACTACAGAGGGAACCAGGGTTTTATTTTGAGGCAGGGCCTTGCTAAGTCGCAGCAGCTGGCCTTGAGCCTGCTGCCTCCTGCCTCAGCCTGGGCTCGTTTTCAAAGCCGAGGGAGCACCAAGAGGAAGGTGCTGAGGAGCAAACGGTGGCGGGGCAGCTGGGCCTCAGTATGGAGCAGACACCACCCGAGGCGGGGCTGGGGGCTTCAATTTCCAATTCTGTTCCATTCTGGAACATTTGCCTGCACAGGAGGCTCTCTGGGGAGGGGACCCAAGCCCAGGAATGACATGCATGTGTGGTTCAACGCTGTCTTATCTCTTGACCACTGAGCCACCTCCCCAGCCCTATTCTGTGTTTTATGTAGAGACAGGGTCTCACTGAGTTGCTTAGCGCCTCGCCATTGCTGAGGCTGGCTTTGAACTCGCGATCCTCCTGCCTCAGCCTCCCTAAGTGCTGGGATTACAGGCGAGGCCACCACACCCGGCTCAATTACACTATCTTTTGAGCCTGTACTTTGTGACTCTTCACCCAAGGTCAAGTCTGGAATTTTCCACCTGTGATGTCATGGGGGGGGGTCTAAAAGGTTCTGGAGCACTTCTGTGGTCCAGTGCTCTACTCATCCTGTCTTTGCAACTTTTCTGAAAACCCAGAATCAGTCCAAAATAAAAAGGTAAAAGAATAAAACCCAGGGGCTGGGTTGTAGCTCAGTGGCAGAGTGTTTGCCTAGCACGGTGAGGCACTGGGTTCGATCCTCAGCACCACATAAAAATAAACAAACAAAATAAAGGCAGGTTGTACAACTACAAAAAATTTAAAACAAAACCCAAAAAAGCAGCCACGCCCACAGCAGCAGGCTCGTGAGTGACGGACACGCTCAGGGCTCTCTGTGCGAGGCTGCTCACACGGCTGGGCCCTGGACCCTTGGTCAGCTCCACTCCTTCCCCAGCCACAATGGTGCTCCAGAGATAGCATCTCACACCGCAAGGCTCTGCCAGGTCAGCTGGCTTTTCCTCCAACAGCAGAGGGTCTGGGTGCAGCGGTGGCAGAGCACGTGGGGCATGTCCAGGACTGGGGTCCACCCCCAGCAGAAAACGAGACAGAAGTGGAGGCCAAAGACCGCCGCTCACCGTCATCAGTGAGCCCACGGCAAACACACAGGCGAGACGCTCTCCCAAGTCCAGCTTCCTCTCTCTGCGTGGTGTGGACAGTCGTGCCACCCAGCTATGGTCTCCACTGACTACCCTGAGGCCCTGCTGCCGCCCAACCTCTGCTGCTCCCCATGGCGCAGGTGGACAAGCCCTGCCTGCTGTGCCTGCGTCCCCCTGGCCCAGGTCCTTGCTGACCGAGCCCCAGCCCGGCTGTACCTGTTGCAGAAGTAGACGGCATTGGCGGGGTTGAGCTCGATGGCCTTGCCGTAGAGACGTGCGGCCGCTCCAAAGTTCTCCACCTTCATCTGCTCATTTCCTACAGGGAAAGGGGGTGCCCGCATGTCGCAGCTGCCTGGGCGGGGCTGTGCCCTGGCTCTCCTGCTCCGGGTACGGGGCAGGAGGGCGTGACACTGAGGTCCAGCTCAGGAAACGCTGGGTCTACCAGGGGTCCTCCGGTCGCGAGCTTCCGTCTCCACACTGTGAGCAGGAGGCCCAGGCCAGTGGGCACAGCCAGCCCTTGGTGTCCTCAAGGGATCGGGTCTAGGACCCCTATGGACACCAAACTCTGTGGATGCTTGAGCCCCTTGCATAAGATGGCACCTCCTCCTGGGAGCTCCACATCATCTCCAGATGGCTCCCGATGAGCACTCTGGGTACAGGCCGCTAGCAGGACGGCTTAGGAAGACTGACGAGGAAGCTGAGAACTGCATGACCAGCACTACGCACTTTGCCCCTGAGCACCTCTGATCTGTGATTGGGTGAATCTGCAGATGCAGAATCTAGTGGCACTGAGGGACACGCCTGGGGACTATTGTCTAATTTCACAGGCAATGTGGCTTTTCTTTGAGGCTTGGGTGCCCAGTCCAATGGGGAGGTGGGGGCTCAGCAACTGCCCATGGCTGCCTGCCGTCCTGTGTAAGTGCAGTTCAGTGGTTTGTCCTACATTCAGCAGGCTACACGACCATCACCTCTATCTAGTCCAGAACATTCCGTCACATAAAAAGGGAAGCCTGAAAGCCGGGCGTGGTGGCTCAAGCCTGTCATCCCAGCACTGTGGGAGGCTGAGACAGGAGGATTGCGAGTTCAAAGCCAGTCTCAGCCATGGCGAGGCGCTAGGCAACTCAGTGAGACCCTGTCTCTACATAAAACACAAAATAAGGCTGGGATGTGGCTCAGTGGTCGAGTCCCCCGAGTTCAATCTCCGGTACCAAAGGAAAAAAAAAAAAAAAAAAGGGAAGCCTGTCTCCATGGGCAGCCCCCCGTCCCCTCCCATGAAGGCACTGCCTGCCTCTGGACTCTGGCACTGGTCACGTGCTGTGGCCTGTGTGCCTGGCCCTCACTGAGCACGAGGCCCTCGGGTCCATCTAGGCCGCAGCTGTGCCACCTCGCTCCTGCTCTGGCTGAGGATGTTCCCTGGGGGATGGACTGTGCTGTGTCTCCCCGTCCCTGGCGGACCCCTGGGCTACTGCGGTGTGACTGGACAGGACCTGCCCGACGGCCTGCCTCTACTTCCCCTGCACACCCATTGAAACGCAAGCGCCGGTCACAGAGATTACACTGGGCTTGTTGCGAGTGGGCAGCGCCTTCCGCAGTGGCTGTACCGCTCCACCACGTGCGGCTGTGCTCGAGTCCAGCTTCTCCACATCTGCACTGTATCACTGGCACCCGTCTGGTACCCACAGGCCAGCTGCTGACTGCTACCCTCCAGCGTCACCTCCCTTGACTGCCAGAATCCCAGGACAGGCCTCTTCCCCTCACCTTCGGTTTTGAGGCGCTCTGCCTCTGCTGAGTCCTCCTCGGAGGGCGGGGTCCGCTCAGGGCTCCTCAGGTCCTGTGGCATCTCCTGCCCAGAGGAAGACGCCCCAGTGTGCCTCAGGCAGCCCTGCACCCTCAGCCTTGCAGCCCCCGAGGGACGCCACTGCACAACCAACTCCGAGGCTCCTGCTCACAGGACGGGGCCCATGTCCGGGCCTGCGGCCCCCGACTAAACTAGCGTGGGGAGTCGGCACCCTGGCCTTCCCGCTGCTGTCCTCCAGTGGGGTGGGGTGAGGAAAGCCCGGCACTCACCTTGCCTGCGGCGGCTGCTTCAAATATTTCTGGCAGAGTCTGGGGAAGCGCCAGGCCGCTGTCCTCCACTGTCACCCCGAAGGCAGTTTCCAGGCACTGGATGGCAACTGTGAGGGAGGACGGGGTGTTCCTTCCAGGCCACCAGCCCTGGCCGAGAGCAGCGTGGAGGCAGGTGCTCAGGCCTGGGGGGCTCACGCGTCTCCTTCAGCCATGTTCATTCACACAGGCCCCGCACCCACCGCCTGCGCCCCTCAGGGCTCCTGCCTTGGCTTCCGTTTCTTCTGGTCCACCTCGAACCCAAGACACTTGGGGTGGACAATGTGCCCACGCCCTCCCAGCAGGGGAGCGTGGTGGGCTCAGGCAGCTGACCTCAGGGCTCTCTGTGGGGTCACAATGCTGAGGCCACCTGGCAGAGGGGCGGTGGGCCTAGTCTGGCCTGGAGGGTCATGTGGGGGAAAGCGCCGGGGGCACTGTGGGACACCAAGGGAACCTGGCAAGAGCCAAGAGCCTGAGGCTGGTCCCCAGCTTAAGTCCTCTGGCACCACAGCCAGACCTCCACACAAAGGACGGGAAGTGTTCAGGGTGCCCCCTCCCTGGCTCATCCAGCCAGCCTACTCTGCAGCAGGAGTCCCCCACCTCCTGCGAGTGGACTAGGTGCTGATCCAACTGGAGTGGAGGTCAGGAGGGCAGGTGCACCCATTGCTGTGGCTCCACCCGTCCTGGGCAGGCCTCACAGCTTCCCCGGGGAATGTCCCCCAACACGGCCTTCCAGACCAGACTAAGTCCCCATCGGCCCTCACCCTGGGCAGGCCTCTCAGCTGGCCGCCAGAGCCACCTGCTGCCCCGTGTGCTTCAACAGCCTGGCAGGACCAGGCAGAGGAGTGAGGCACCGGCTGCTCACCTGGTGGCAGAAGTGGCCCTGGACAGCAGCACAGTGGCACCAAGGCTGCCTCCCAGAGGCTTCTTCCCTTCCCATACCTGGCACTTGCAGGCCAGATGGGAGAGGATGCTCAGCTCAAGCTGGGGGCCAGGAGACTGGGAAGCTGAGGCAGGGACCCAAGGAGAACCTTTGTCCCACAAATGCACACAGAGGGGCTGAGAACATTCTGGAACCACACCTCCATGGATGATGACAGGGAGATGAAACACTCCTGAAGGGGGCTTGGCTTGCAGCCAGAGAACAGCGCTGGGTCAGCAGGCGGGCACTTGCCCCTGGGTGGACTCCTGGCCTCTCTGAGTCGATTCCTTACCTGAGAGCTGAGGAGGGGGTCAGGCACCTAGGCCTGGCAGGTGGGATGCCGCCTTATACTCGCCTGTCCACAGTGCACTGTGGGGCTGGAGGCTGCCCCAGTCAGGGCAGCAAGAGGTAGGCAGGGGCCTACATACCTTCTAAGCTCTCCTGGGCATCGGATGAGAGTCCACCATGCCGGAGCTGGTCATGCAGGAACTGGATGATGGCGTAGGCCAGGCGCTTCTTGTTATCCATCTTGAGATGGGAGGAGGAGATGCCTGAGGGTTTTCAGGATCTGCAGTCCCAGCAGAGAGGGTGTGGTAAGTGGCGGGACCCCCGGGAACCTCGCCCTCAGCTCCAAGCATCCAGACCTGCCACCACTCACTGGGCCCTGCCCACTGCCACTGTGAGGGCCACTTCACGTGTACTGGTCAGTCTTGGCCTCATGGTGACGGAGGCAGCACCGCGGCATTATGCATGTCACAGATGGGGACCCCATTCACTGATCGTCCTGGGCACACAGAACCACCTGGTCCTGAAGCCTGGGAGCTGGGCCGCCTTGTGGAGGACAGTGCTAGTGCTCTGAGCATCCCTTTCTGGTCCTACTCCAGGGCACACCAAGTGCGCACGTCAGCGCCAGGCACGCATGGCTCTCTCTAGGACACCCATGCCCCAACCTGGGTTCCAAGGCCCGCCTTGCTCCTCGGTGCCTCTGCTCTCAGTGCTCAGGGGGGCTCTCCCTTCCCCGCACAGCTCTAGAGGGCACCAGATGGCAGTGCCAGGAGACAGCCCTGGATCTGGAACTGCAGCCAACAGATGGGCCTTTCCCCACACGGCTGTCCCGGGGTGCCTGGACCAACCTGGAGACTTTGGCCATAGTGACCTCTATACTGCCGAACATGAAGCCCCGCATGGGCTGCCCCAGCCGCCTGGGGGGTGTGTGGTGCCAAGGCAGCTGGCCAGGAAGGCTGAGGCGCACAGGGCAGGGTCAGGACCCGCTGTGCAGCTGCCTGGCACGCCACCTGGGGCACGACATACTGGTACTACAGACAGCACCCAGGGCTGGGCCTGTTCAGTCTTTCTCCCGCGGTGCATACCAGGCTGCTGTTTTGCACTGGGAGCCCAGGCCAGCCAAGTACAGGAGAGACAGACGGATTTCCAGAGCAGAGAGATGCTTTAGCTGGAAGTGTGGGCACTGGGTGCACCAGCAACAGTCGCCATTGTGGCACTTGAGATGAGGGCACTGGGCCGGGGATCCGCCTGCTCTGCTCCCTACTGCTGCTTCGTGGAGATCTGCTGCTCTGCTTTGGGCCCTGGCCCAGTTCTCAAAAAATGACTAAAGGACCACTAAGATGCGAAGGAACCCAGCCCAGGCCCAGGAGGCCCAGTTCTCCTGAGCTAGCACGACTTGGATGGCACGCCAGAGGCCGGGGCCTGCAACCACCCGCACACACAAACACTGTTATGGGCTGAGCTGTGTCCCCACACTCCATATGGTGAAGCCCTGTCCCCCAGGAGCCCAGAATGTGACTGTGCTGAAGACAGGGTCTTCACAGAGGTAATCAAGTCCAAATGAAGCCACCAGGATGGGCCCTGACCCGGTGGTTGGTAACCCTGTAAAAGCAAGTTTCAGTTCTGAAGGAGCCCCGTGGTCTCCGGCTCCCACTTGCTGCGGGAGCCCTGGTCAACCAGGGCGGGCCGCTGGGGTCGGGGAGCACAGGGAGCCCAGGCCTCTGCAACCCCAAACAGCAGGTCCCACCTATTCTTAGGAAGCAGCCTCAGGCAGAGGAGCCTGGTAGCATGCCCAGGCCACACAGGCTGTCAATGCAGAGGAAAGAGGAGCCACATCCACCTGCAAGGGATTTGGCCCAGGGACAAAGGAGGGGTGACTGGCTGTGCATCACTAGGGACCCAAGAGCCAGAAGTAGGAAGCGGCTCTTGCTTCTACAGGGAAGCTTTGTGTCACCTCTGTACAAATGTCTCTGATTTCAAGTGCCCAGGTGTCCAGTGGACCAAGACACACGGGTCAACACACACGCAGGCACCCGTGTGGGTGAAACTGGAGAAGAAGCCCTGAGGGACCAACCACTGAGCACTGGCTCCGCTGCCTGCCTCAACTCTGTACTTGGTAAACCTCCCACTGTGCATGTCGGTCAGTGGGGAGTCGCCTCCAGAAGAAGATATCTTCCCCAGGACTGAGGACTGGACCCACTGCCTCACACGGGCTACGTAAGCACCCCACCACTGAGCCACATCCCCAGCCCCTCTATTTCTTATTCTGAGATGGGGTTTCGCTAGGCTGCCCAGGCTGGCCTGGAACTTGAGATCCTCCTGCTTCAGCCTCCCAAGTGGCTGGGATGACAGGCGTGGCCACCACACCCAGTAAATTTTTAACAAACGCAGAATGGCCTTAGAGTTAGGAGGCAAACTCTAAAGGAACCCTGTGCACTCTCTACCCATCTCCTGTGCAAAACTGTCCATGTTTCCAGACTGACTCCTCGAGTGGTGGCTCTCAATGGGTGCGATTCTGCCTCCAGGACACGGGCTGAGTGTGGGCACAACTGTGGTTGTCATGACCAGTGGTGCTTCTGGCTTGGAGTGATTGAAGGCAGGGATACTGTTCAGCACTGTGCAGTGGCCAGGATACCCACTCAAGAGGACTAGTCCCGGTGTCTACAGTGATGCTGGGAGCCCTGGACCAGGACGCATGAGCTGGAGGAGCCAGGCACCTGAGGGCAGCTGCAGATCCGCCACCCCACGCAGCCTGTCTCCTGCCCTCCCCCATCGCCTGAAACGTGGGCACTGCCACCACTTCACAGAGAGTGAACAGGTCTGGAATGAGGATGGCGGTGTCTGCCATGGCCACTCAGGGATGGAGGCAGGGCTGGGACCTAAACCCCATAGCCACCTGACCTGTCCTGTTCTACCAGAGATCCAATGCCCGAGGCCTACTGGTTCCCCGAAGATGCTGCACAGCCTGTGACCCCCTAGAAAATGAGGGGGCCTCCTGACCCTCAATGATGGACCCAACAAGCCCGTTTCAGCTGGGCATGGTGGCACACACCTGTAATCCCAGCACCGCAGGAGGCTGATGCAGGAAGACCTTAAGCTCGAGGCCAGCCTTAGCAACTTAGTGAGGCTCTAAGAAAGTTAGGGAAACCTTATCCAAAATAAAAAATAAAAAGACCTGGGGATGTGGCTCAGTGGTAAGAGCCCCCTGGGTTTGATCCCCAGAACGAAAACAAGACTCAGATCGTGCCAACAGCACCTGCACGGCACTGTGCAGCACGGTCAATGTGCACTGGATGTGCCTGTAGGTCTGTTTCTAATTTCAGGAAATCACACCTATCCACAAGTGTCACAAAGGAGGGGAGAAGCCAGTGCTACCTAAGACAGGGCTGGTCCCAGGCACGGCAGGAGGCGTGACCACATCCCTGGCCTGCATCAGTGTCTCCTGGGGGCGGGAGGCAGAATTACCCCCTGTTGAGATCCCCTGGTCTGTGTTATCTGCAGCATCAGGAGCGCACGCTGGTGTCTAGTGTGGATAGGGAGTTGATGTTTCCCCCCCAAAATTAATCAGTGTCTCCTACTTGGCACCATGGACAGTGGGGTTGGATCATTCTCCTGGGTAGACGTCATGGACCCTGCAGGGTACTGAGCAGTATCCCTGGCCACCACTCATTCCACATCAGGAGCATCTCCAGCGATGTCCACACATGTGCCCAGACATTGCCAACTGGCCCTGGTTGAAGAATAGTTGACAGACACTAAGTGGGAGAAAGAAAGGCTCTAGGTCAGGACAGGACAGACTTTCCTGGCCAAATGACTTCCAAATGGGAGCACTGAGAAATCCTTCCTTGCAGAGGCCCCTGGACCTCAGGACTGTGGACGGGTGGCCAGGGCCTGAGTATCCATGTTAAGTGTGAGCCCTGTACCGCATGCCCAGCTGGGCCACGACACCTGCTGCTCCCCTTGCCCTGCCCAGGAGGACATGACATGGTGCCCATCTGACTTCAACCCCAACAGGCTCTTCCCTGTGAAGGGCCAGCCCAGTGTCCCAGGAGGATGGCCTCCTTCCTCACTGCCACACACTCGTCTCTGCTGAACAATCACGACTTGTAGGGTTTTGGCTGTGGGACAAAATTCGCAGAGGAGGCCTACCGTGCTGGAGCAGAGAGGACTTTATGAGCACCAGAGCCACCGCAGGCCAAGGAGGAGGATGGGGTCCCAGGGCCGGCTCCTCTCTGCAAGCTCCAGAGCCCCAGTGGCCAGCTGCCACCTTGCTTGACACTGAAACACACCGTGACAGGGCGGCCCCCTGCTCGTTTATTTTCCTCTCAAGATTAATCATGAAAGGAAAATCATGGCCTACCCCCCAAAGTGAGGTAGTTCCTACCTTGTACTCCAGAGAGAAGCAGCGGCTGCCACGCCCTCCTGCACAGGCTCTGCCCCCTGTGCCCACACTGGCACGCTCAGGTTCTGACTGGGCCCTGTGCACTCCCAGGGTCAGAGCCTGTTCTCTTCTGAAACGCCACATGTGAACACCCTCATGAGGGTGCCCATGAGGCCCTTTGCCACCGGGGTGTCACCTGATGTGGGGACAGGGTCCACACCCTCAAGGGTTGGCTCGCCTTTCCACCCACACTCAGGGAAGAACCTCAGTTCCTGCAACCTCGGGTCCTGTTCCTAGCCTGCCTCTCTCCACTTCTCAGCCCTGCTCCGCCACCCCGGGCTGTGAGCTCCAGGCTGCCTTCCCTCTGGGCACCAGCACTCGGCAGCGTCTGGTCCGCACACGTGAGGTCACTGGCAAACTCAAGCTTCATGACTGTGTCCCTGGGAAAGTCATCTCTTTGGCACTCGGTGTCCTCCTCAGTAAAGAGCTGAGAGAGCTGTCTTGCTGCCTGATCCTTGTACCCCGCACTGCCAACGTCCTGGCAAGAATGTACAGGTGTGCAGACGGCGAGGAGGAGCACAGAGAACCCGCAGGAGCCATTCCCCCTTCCAGGGAGATTTAAGGGTACACACTGGCTCAAGTCTTTGGCATGCTCAGCACTTGCCAGGCACCTGGTGACCCACTGTACAGGTGAGGGTGCTTTGCACCCTATCCAGGAGGGCTGGCAGTGCTCCCGAACGTCTCCATTCACAAACACAGGATGCAACAGGGTTTGGCTCTCTGGTCAAAGTTGGTGGTTTAACCCTCAGACAGTGAGGTGGTCAATACTCTATCCCCCATTCTACAGAAGAGAAGACTGAGGGTCAGAGCCATCCCTGGGCCACCTGAGGCTGCAGCTGTGATGACACATACCAGGAGCTCTGAACCCAGGTGGCCTAACTCCAGAACCAGAACCCGTGTGCCTCTCCTTGCCCCACACAATCATATCCCCCTCAAATAATTGCACACACTTTCAGGGGTCCACAAATTCCCCACAGGCCACAATGGGGAAGAGTCATTGGCCTAGGCTATGGTTTTTGCAGCAGCATAATTTACACACAGGGTTGGGTCACTCTCTGGGGTGGACATCCTGGGCATTATTAAGGGTGCTGAACAGCATCCCTGGCCTTGAACCCCTGTGCCAGGAGCACTCCCTGTTGTGACAACGAAAATGTCCCCAGGATGGCCCAGTGTCTCCTGGAGGCTGAATCACCACCAGTTGACACCCCTGGGGCTAGGGAATTCCATGGGCCCAAGAGACTGAGTACCATGATCATGTGCCTTACTGAGGTCCTGGGATGCAGCCCACACTGATTTCATACAGAGATTCTTGGTCTTGGCACTGGGCGCTGAAGCCAGATGGTTCTCTAGGGTGGTGTCCTGAGCACTTCAGGGTGCTGAGCAGCATCCCTGACTTCCACCCCTTTCCTGTCCTATTCTGAAGCCACAGATATCCCCAGGCATCACTCAGGATGCTCTGGGGGGGACAAAACTGCCCTCAGTTAAAAACCACTGGTCCAAAGGTGACAAAATAAATAATCAGAAACAAAATCAGGAAAACCACTCAGCCTAAGGGACATAAGCTACACACATTTTCTGACACATATCAAAAATAGCCAGCCTCTAGCAAACGCTTATTGAGTTCCAGGCACCTGATAAATAAACGTTTTAGAAACTTTACCCTCACAATGACCCTGCAAGGCATAAACTTTTACAACTCTTTCGGTAAGAAGCAAAGATCTGCTCAGAAAGGGAAAGCAACCTGCCCAAGTTGACACAGCGGGCGACAGGTGGCCGGCTGGTGCTCCACATCCAGCATCGTATGCAAAGGCCCGAAATGTGAACTAGGAGCAACCCTCGGGGGTTCCCACGTTGTGCTGGGCCCCGCGGCTCTCGCCGTCCCGGACTGTGACTGTGATAACGCCCGTCTTACGGAAAGGAAAAGTGACCCTCTGGGCAGCCGAGACGCTGGCCAAGGTCACCCAGGTACGGAGTGGCGACGCTGGGACAAACAGGGTCCCCGCGCCCAGAGAGCCTGCTTCCAGGGAGGTCGCAGGAACGAGGGCAGCAGCGAACCCTCGGCGAGAGCTCGTCCCCGCCGCCAGCCTGCGGGCCACCCTTGCCAGGGCCCGGACCCGGGACAGGGAGGCAGGGCCGCGATGCGCGGCGCGACTCCGGCCTGCCTCAGTTTCCCCGCCGCGCCGCCCACTCACGGGACTCCACGGGGCGTGGCGACCCCGGCCCCAGACCTCCCCCTTCTCAAGGGCTCGCAGCCCCAGGAACCGCCGGCCGCAAACGCCCAGGCCCACCCGGCTCACGGCGGAGCCCCCTACTCACCTCCGAGACGACCGAGCCCCGACCCACCGACGGCTGCGCCTGCGCACAGCGGCGCCGCTCGGCCCCGCCCCCGGGCGCGGCGCACGCGCAGAAGGAGCCCACTCCGTTTTGTTTTCATCTTGCGCAGGTGCGTCCGTGGCCGAGGCGGGTGTGGAAGGAAGTGACGCAATTTGGAGGCGGGAACAAGCTGGTCGTTAGGGCAACTGACCTCTGCGACCTAATGGAGGCCGGAAATTAGGGCTGCCTGCCGGCCGGAGCTCAAGCGGAACGGTGCATGGTGGGACGGCGGCGGACCCTGGCGGGCTGGCTGAGCCGAACACGTGGTGCTGAGCGGGCCACGTGGTGCCGCCGAGTTTGGGCACCTGGCACCGGGGGCGCCACGGGCACTTCATGAATGGGCGTCACTGTCATCTGCTGCTTGTTCGTTTATTCACCCACCCATCATCCAGCTCACCCACAAATGCATTCTTTCATTCATTTAATCTTTGCTATGTAAAGAAGTCAGACATGTACAGATGCCTAATATTAATAATATTAATTCAACAAGTATTAGTACTAATAAATATTAATGGTAATTCAACAATATCTCAAACCGACTGCAAAAAGCAGAAGAGTACTTTCATTGCTTTGAATTTGGGTAGACCAGTCAGCTACTACAAGAAGAGGAAACTAGCCGGGCGCGGTGGCTCAAGCCTGTAATCCCAGCACCTTGGGAGGCTGAGACAGGAGAATCGCGAGTTCAGAGCCAGCCTCAGCAACGGCGAGGCACTAAGCAACTCAGTGAGACCCTGTCTCTACATAAAACACAAAATAGGGCTGGGGATGTGGCTCAGTGGTCGAGTGCCCCTGAGTTCAGTCCCCAGTACCAAAAAGAAGAGGAAACTTCACTAGTAATACGCCTATAATCCCAGTGGCTCCGGAGGCTGAGGCAGGAGGAATACAACTTCAAAGACAGCCCGAGCAACTTGGATTCTGTCTCAAAATAAAAAGTAAAAACGGCTGAGGACGTAGCTCAGTGATAAAGCACCCCTGGGTTCAATCCCCAGTACCAAAAAGAAAAAATTTTCTTTCCCTTAATGGCAAACAGTACAAAGAAAAAATGGTGTGATGTGACCTGATGTTGTCATTGTGCTTGGGGAGCTAAGCTGCCTTTGAAGGTGAGGGAAGACCTCTTTATGTTTGTATGAAAGGATGGGAAAAGCCCCAAGCACAGGGAACAGTGACTGTGAAGACGGACATAGGGTTCTCAAGAAATAAAAAACGGAGTCAGTCATGGGGAGCAGCTGAGGAGGACAGAGAACTAACCATCATGAGTGTTAAAGTTGCCAGTGTTCTCCCAATTCTTTTTTTTGGGGGGGGGGTGTGCACCGGGGATTGAACCCTGGGCCTTGTGCATGCCAGGCAATCACACTACTGACCAAGCTATGTCCCCAGCCCTCAATTCATTTTTATCCTAGTTAAAATACATGCACAATCAATGCTCTGGATTAATTTTCTTGTGCAGAAATTAAAAAAAGGTAACTTTGGTTTTTATTTTTTATTTTTATTTTGTACTGGAGATTGAACTCAGGGGCATCCGACCACTGAGCCACCTCCCCAGCCCTATTTTGTGTTTTATGTAGAGACAGGGTCTCACTGAGTTGCTTAGCACTACAGGCTTGCACCACCACACCGGCTTGGGTTTTTTTTAAAGTAAGCCGTGTTGTGTTGTGTCGTTTTTTTTGTGGGTCTGCCCCCTCCTCGCCCCCTACGACGGTTCAAGATTAATGGAAAACATCACTGGATATAGGTCAGCTTGCTGCACTGTTCCAAAACACTTGTGCTATGAAATCATGGGGTCATGGGTCCCTTTACTGACATTTTCTTTCCTTTTTTTTTTTTTCTACCAAGGATTCAACCCAGGAGTGCTTAACCACTGAGCCACACCGCATCCTTTTAAAAATTACTATTACTTTTTGAGACAGAGTCTCCCTAAATTGCTGAGGCTTCTCTCAAGCTTGCAATCCTCCTGTCTCAGCCTCCTGACTGCCTGGGATTACAGGCCTGCGCTACTTAGCCCAGCTCATTTACTGACACTTTCTTGATTGTACTTACTAGCTTACGTTTATTTTCTTTTTCTTTTTAATTGTGGTTTCTTTTCTTTTTTTTTTTAATGTTTATTTTTTAGTTATAGGTGACAGAATATCTTTATTTTATTTTTATGTGGTGCTGAGGATCGAACCCAGTGCCTTATGCGTGCTAGGCGAGCACGCTACCACTGCGCCATAATCCCAGCCCCTAATTGTGGTTTCTTAAATTGGTGAACCGCCTTCGGTTGACACATGGGATATCTACACTATTACTTAGATGCTAGAAGCTGGACAGGATGCTAGGACGGAAATAACGTACAAAAACTACTTTGGGATACTATAAGCGATCCACAACAAGGGGCCCCTAAGCGAAGGAGAAAGCTTATAAAAACAACCCAATACACAATTTTAAAAAGGAGGCAGCCCAGAGACTCGGTAGGCTGAGGCAGGAGAATCCCAAGTTCAAGGCCAGCCTCAACAACTTAGCCAGACCCTGGGGATGTAGCTCACTGGTAAAGCACCCCTGGGTTCAATCGCAAGGAAGCAGGCAAATACTAAAGAATACAGGAGAAGCCCAGGTGAAGGACTGGCAGAAAAGCCTCAGAGGCAGGTGTGTGCAGTTTCCTTGGAAACGCTCTTTCCAAGTCGGCGGGGCAGCTGGGGGGTGTGTGGCTCGTAGCTCCGCCCACCCACCTCTGAGGACCAATAACAGGCCGGAAGGGATGCGGCGCATGCGTAGAGTGGCGCGTCTGCTAGCGGTCGCCTCGAGGTGTGGGCGGAGCTCCAGCGCGCGTGCGCCATGCCTTCCCTGCGCACGCGCCCTCCCAGCATGCTCTGGGCGCGCGGGCGGCGGGCACCTCAGTCTGTGGCCCGCGGCGGCAGCGGACCCAAGCCGCTCGAGGTGCTCACAGCAGCTGAGGCTGGTGGACGCTGGCCAGGTGCAGCGAGGGTGCGGCTGGAGCAGACTCGCCCGCCATGAAGCCCCCCGCAGGTACCAGCCGCCGGTCGCCGAGGCCCGGCTCGCCGGACCCCGGCGTCCCCCGCACCCGCGCGCCTCCCGGGATCGCGACTTGGGCCTGAGACCCGAGCCCAGTGACCCTGGGCCCGGAATGGGGGGGAGTTGGCGGGTGACCCTGCCTCCTCGTCTGCCGAATGAATGAACCAACTTTTCCAGCGCTTCATCCATTCAGCAAACTTCGCGAGCTTCCCCCGTGGACGGGTCGGGCCGTGGGGTGGACTCCGGGGCGACAGTGGTTAAGACCCGGGCCCCGTCCTCCTGGAGTTCAGCAAGTAAATGAGCAAGCGAGGACTTTAGATGGGGGTCGGTGGCGTGCAGCAGGGCGGTCTCAGGGAGCCCTCTGTACAGAGGCGGCCTGGAGGGCTTCTCTGGGGAGGTGGCCTTGGCGCCTGGACTCTAGGGGAGATAGCTGTCCTACCAGAGCGAGGCAAGGAGCCTCCCGGACGGAGGGACCCCCAGGGCCGAGGCGGGGAGTCTGGAACAACGGTATTTTGTTTGGGGAATGAAAGTCATTTTAGCTAAAACACCCGCACCTGGGAACCCTTTTATTTGAAGGGCAAAGGGGCACAGTTGGAAGGGTTTTCATCAGGGAAGCAATGTGACCTGTTTTCTGTGTTTTAGAGAATTGCTCAGGTTGTGCGGTGCCTCCTTGCTCATATCCCTGAATTTTCTCATGCCGGCCTGTCCTCCCCCAGTTATTTCTCTATCACACAATGAGGATGATAAATGTAATGTTAATAATAATAATTAGGCCAATTGAAGCTTCAGGGAGCAAGAATGTTGGCTGCCTTGTTTGCTGCTGGATCATTAGCTCAGAGACCTAGCACAGGCTGCAGCCAGTAGATACAGATTGAGTGAACTTCCACAGGGTCTGCGAATCCTTTCTCCTCCTGGGAGAATTTCCTGGCAATTCCAGTTCCCATTGTTCTCCATCTTCTCTGAGCTCCTGATGCTCAACTTGACCACAGGTGGATGGTCATTTCATGTGGATGCACATTTCTCTTTCTGCAGTTTTTAAATTGAAACTGCTCCAGGATCAGAATGATTTGCTTGAAGTTTGCAGCAGTCATTTGGCCAGAAAGTCTGACTGATGCACTTTCTTTCTCTGTCAGTAGTTAACTGGGGCATTTGTGCCACCTGGGGACACTTGTGGCTGTCATGACTGGGGGAGGAGGTGCTTCTGGCATGGATGAGTAGAGCCAGGGAGGCTGCTTTACATGCTGCAGTGCCCAGGACAGCCCATCCTGGAGACACGTAGGACAGTCCAATCCTACGTGTCTTCAATGCCAAAAGAGAGAAACCTTGGTGTTTACTTCTCAGTCCGCTGCAGGAAGACTAGTTTGGTTACCGGGTGTTACTCTGAATCCCTAGATGTTATAACATATGGCCTATGTGCTTACTGTATTACCTTTCTAAAATAGAGGGGAAAGCTTGATTTGGGGGGGTGAGTACCAGCGATTGAACTCAGGGCACTCGACCACTGAACCACATCCCCAGCCCTATTTTATGTTTTATTTAGAGACAGGGTCTCACTGAGTTGCTTAGCACCTCGCTTTTGCTGAGTCTGGCTTTGAACTCATGATCCTCCTGCCTCAGCCTCCTGAGCTGCTGGGATTACAAGCATGTGCTATGGCACCCAGCTGGAAAGCTTGATTTTTGAGATGTCCCTAAAAGTTTTTAGATGAGTGATTGTGATGTGTTGCAGCAGCTGCCACTTGAAAACTTTGTTGTGATGCTTAGGATGCAAAGTGTGTGGCTCTGATCCCTCACTGGGTTGTCAGAGCTCTGAGCTCTGCGTCTTACATTGTACCCACTTTATAAGTGGAAGCCCTGAGGTTTGGAGAATTCAAGTCTTGCCGGGATCCCATAGCTAGCAAGGGGCAAGGTGGGGTTCCAACCCAGGCAGTTTGACTGTAGCTTCTGTAATCTGAACTATCTCATAGCATTCACCCCTGCCTTTGCTAAAATGTCTGTCGACAGGCCCCCTTTCCAGGATTCTACCTTGTATTCAGGGTTAAAGTTTAAGCCTTTCATTTAAGGAATGAGCCAACTCCGCCTATTTTTATACTGCCCATGGGACATAGACTGTATATGGCTCGTGGTTAAAATGTTTGGCCTCTGAAGAACAGATCTCAACCCAGGGTCTACACTGTAAGGTGCTGCTAGGTCCTGTGGATCAGGGGTTGACAGCTGGTTTCACCAGCTTTGCTGTGCCTTAGCCACAAGCAGTTCCTCTTCTGGCCTTCCTGCAGGGTCCCCTGTCCACCAGTCTAAATTTTATATACCTCTTTCTCAGGGAGGCACGGGAGTGGGTGGGCAAGGCCCCTAGTTGTACTCCTGCAGCACCTGTGGGGGCCACACTTCCTCCTGAAGAGCTTACTGAGTTAATGAGCTTCCAGGAGCCCATGTGCTCCCCATCTGGCCGTGGAGCCTGGAGGGAGCAAACAGTTTCTCTGGGAAATCCCCCTTTCCGCCTCCTTTTTCCTCTTGGCCTGGTGGGAATTGTGGGGGGAGTGCCATGGTGGTCTAGTACTCCCCCTTTTTGTTAATGCCCGACTTGGGGGGCTTGGATCTCTAGGCAGGGTTTTCAACAGTAGTGTGGTTGACACTCTGGCCTGGGTGTCCTGGGCAGCGTCCATAGTGTCCACCATTCCCCGCCAGTGGCATCCCCTCCCTTGGCTGTGACTACCATAAATGTCCCCAGACTTGGGAGGACAGGGTCATCTCAGTCTGCGCTTCCCCATGAGACCCCTGGGTTGGTTTGACCCTGAGGGTAGCCTTGCGCAGACGTGGCTGGTGCCAGCTTCTCTGTCAGCCTGTGCAGGAGATGTGCTGGACAGGGCCAGCCCCTGCTCCGTGGTGAGCCACCTGCGGTGGGACCTGAGCGCGCAGCAGATCCAGGCGCTCACCCAGGAGCTCATTGAGCAGACCAAGCACGTGTACGACCAGGTGGGCTCACAGAAGCTGGAGGACGTCTCCTACGAGAGCACCCTCAAGGCGCTGGCTGATGTGGAGGTGTCCTACACAGGTGAGCCCTGCTAAGCATCCAGTAGAGGCACCCTGGTAGTCTCAGGGCCCAGCGCTGATTGCTTCCCACTCCTAGACGCCACCTGTAGGTCGCCCACCTGCTTCCAGGGTGGTAGTGATGGAGCATGGGTCAGGCACCGGTAGGTGCCTGTCATCTGGAGGCATTGAGGAGAGATGGGCTCCTGCCCTGTGTTCCTCCACCTCACTGGCCTCTGCTCCCAGCTGTCCCGGCTGGCATCATCTGAGAGCCTGAAGTGGGAGGAGCCAGCTCATGTGACATCCTTGAAACCCGAGTCCCAGCTAACCTCTTCCCCTATCCCAGAGGATGTTTGTTTTCTGTTGAACTAATGAACTCTGCCCATGTCTTAGTTTGTTTTCTGTTTGTTTTGGTTTTGTGTTTTGTTTGTTTTTTGGTACCAGAGATTAAACCTAGGGGCGCTTTACCGCTGAGCTACATCCCTAGCCCCTTTAGTTTTTTATTTTGTGACAGGGCATTGCTCAGTAGCTTAGGGCCTCACTCAGTTGTTTAGGCTGGCCTCAAACTTGTGATCCTCCTGCCTCAGCTTCCCGAGTTGCTGAGGAGTACAGGTGTGTGCCACCATGCCCAGCTTTGGTTTTGTTTTGCGACAAGTTCTAGCTATGTTACCTGGACTAATCTTGAACTCTGGGGCTCAAGATCCTTCTGCCTCAGCCTGCTAAGTAGCTGGTGCTGCAGGTGCCCACCGCCACCCCAGTTGTCTTTGTATGTTTTCTGTGGCTGTAACAATACCTGAGACTGGGTCATTTGTAGAGAGGTTTATTTTGGTTCACAATCCTTGAGGCTGGGAAATCTAAGATCGGGTTGCTGCACCCAGTGAGGCCTCTTGCTGCTTCGCCTCCTTGGGGACAGGGAGGGCACAAATGGTGCTCAAGCCACATAGCCTCCTTTTGTGTCCTGCCCCACCTGCCGCCTCAACCTGCACCCTGTACTTGGTGACCACCTCAAGTGTGCCCCTTGCCACTCAGCACAGCCTCCTCTGTAGGTCCCTCTGCTCACTCTGAGGACTGACCTGCCTGGTCAGAGGGATCAGGAAGCTGTGTCCCAGAGCCAGTTCATAGAGGTTGGTGGTGTGTAGGTGTGACCAAAAGAGCACCAGAGATCCTGCTGCAAAAAACTGTCAGCAAGGAAACGCCTGCCCCCAGTCTCTGGGCACAAGTTTTCTTTCCTGGGAACCATAGAGAGTCACTGAGCTCTAGCTGAGGGGCTCTCACGGCCTGGAGCCATCTCTAGATGGATTTACATCCATGGCCAACCCCAGGGATTGCTACTGTTGGCAGAGGCTGGGCGGAGTCTGGCTCTGCCTCCACTTGCTCTGGCCTGGGGCAGGTGACTTGTCACCCTTGTGTCAAGTGGGGCACCTCCTCTCCTGCGCCTGGCCCAGGTCTCACGGGCTCTTGGGCAGCTCCACTTGCCTGTTCCTGGGTGTGACTGCCACCGGTCATTTGTGCATCCCACCTTCCCCTGCGGCTGCTCCCCTTTGCACCCGGCAGCTGGGGCAGTGGAGCAGTAGAGGAAGGCAGAGCTGGTCATGGCACCTCCCTTGGCGTGCAGCCCGTGGCCCAGGCGGGCCTGTCCTGTGCTCTTGGGCTTCCGCCTCGCCCAGGGCCTGTCTCTGATCGCAGAGGCCCTTGCAGTCCTGCTTGTGCCGTCCCACGTGGTGCACCTGCAGTGCCTGGGGGACTCCTACCCTGGACATCCCAAAAGGACCTTCCTCAGCCTGCCGGGGAGCACCGTTGTGTTCAGTGCCTCTGGCTCCCCAGGCCCGGCCGCTGGGCAGGGAAACACCCCGGCTGGAGATCTGCGCTGGCTGCAGGATCATGGTAGCGACCAAACTGATTTGAACCTCTCCAGTGCAAAGTGTATGTCCCCCACTCTTGGGCAGTGTCTTGCTGTGTTGCCCAGGCCAGCCTTGAACTTCTGAGCTTGGTGATCCTCCTGCCGCAGCCTCTGCGGTACCTGGGCCCACTGGTGTGGACCACTGTTCCCAGCTCCGTTGAGCTGTGGCCAACTTCCCATGGAGCCCTCCCACTCCAGACTTGTGTGTCGGTGGCTCTCAGTGTGCTCAAGAGTTGCCTAGCTGTCCCCATGCTTCCCTTTTAGAACATTTTTATTCCCCCAGAAAGAAACTTTGTGCCCTTCGTGTCACTGTGTCCCCCGAGCCCTGTCACCCATGAGGCCACCTCCTGTCTGTAGACTCTCCTGTCCTGGATGTTTCCTGTCAGTGGGGTCCAAACTGTGTGGCTTCAAGGTCCATGCACCTGTGGCGTGTGGCAGAGTCTCAGTCCTGCTCCCGCGGGGGCACTCCAGGTGTGGGTGCACCGTGCTGCGCACATGTCTGCCCACGTGGGTGCTGGGTGGGGCCTCCTGTGAGTGTGCGCGGGTTCCCGGGGGCGTGCATTCTGTTCCTGCTGCCCCCCCAGTGTGGCAGCTGGGTCCACGCCGCTTTGACAGCAAAGGTGCTTCAGAAGTCACAGTGTGGCTGGTGCTTGTCACCACCGACGGCTGTGGCTTTGCTTTGGGACAGAGCTCATATGCCCCTGGTTTTGTCGTGTATGTCCTCTTAGTCTTTCCTGCCTTGGAGGGTCAGGAATCAAATCTGTCTCCAGAGGCGCGGTAACAGCTCTTGTCTCTGAAGCAGTGTCCAGCTTGGCCTTGTGTGGAGGGTGTCCAGTGAGGAGAGCCCAGCAGCTGGGCCGAGTAGCCTGTGCCAGCTGTGCGGGGCTGTTTCCCACCCTCTCTTTTCCCGCCTGTGCAGTCCAGAGGAACATCCTTGACTTCCCCCAGCATGTGTCTCCGGCCAAGGACATCCGCGCGGCCAGCACAGAGGCGGACAAGAAGCTCTCTGAGTTTGACGTGGAGATGAGCATGAGGCAGGATGTGTACCAGAGGATTGTCTGGCTGCAGGTGAGAGCTCGGGGAGGGCTGTGGTGGCGGGGTGGGACCCACAGGTGGCAGGCCAGGTGG
The DNA here is from genome assembly GCA_004024805.1 of Geosciurus inauris. Classification (NCBI taxonomy): domain Eukaryota; kingdom Metazoa; phylum Chordata; class Mammalia; order Rodentia; family Sciuridae; genus Geosciurus; species Geosciurus inauris. Next base: position 7,880 of record PVHX01005216.1, on the reverse strand, counting down.
CGTTAGGTCTCTTTCCTTGGGACTGGAAAGCTCTGTTCTCTTGGTTTTAAAAAACATAACAATGTTGGGTGGTGTCGTCCTGTTGTCCCAGCAACGCAGGAGGGGAGGCAGGAGGCTGGTGAGTTCCAGGCCAGCCTGGGAAACACGGCGAGACCCTGCCTTGAAGTAGGGGCTGGGGATGTGGGTTAGTGGAAGAGCATCCCTGGGTTCAATCCCTGGTACCACCAGAAGACATCGTGCTGTCTGCAACTTAGAACAAATTTAGACAATGGCGAGCAGCTGCAGTGAAGCATCCAGTTTGGGGCCTGGGCCTTCACATAGGCACCGCTGTGTTCCCGGGCCCAGCCTCTGGGTATTGCTTAGTGACAGCATGCCATGCCCACAGGAGCCAGGGAGGGTGTGGTGGAACGTGTGGCTGGAGCAGAGGCCTGTGCGGTCCTGTGACTGGGCGGTAAGGACCCCAGTGCTTCTGCTGCTGGCCACACTCAGGCTGGTGGGCTTGGAGGCAGGTGTGCCTCTTCAGCGCTTGGCAGCAGCTCATGCTCTGGTATGCAGCGTGTGGGAGCTGGTAGTCCGTTAGAGCAATTTTTTTAAAAACTTTGTCTTTATCGAAGCCGGGCGCGGTGGCCATGCCTGTAATCCCAGCACTTAGGGAGGCTGAGACAGGAGGATCGCGAGTTCAAAGCCAGCCTCAGCAACGGCGGGGCGCTAAGCAACTCAGTGAGACCCTGTCTCTACATAAAACACAAAATAGGGCTGGGGATGTGGCTCAGTGGTCGAGTGCCCTGAGTTCAATCCCCAGTACCAAAAAAATAAAAATAAAACAATTTGGTCTTTACCGAGGCGCTGGTAGGTTCACGTGCACTTGTGAGAGTGCCCTGCACACCTCCCCGTGGTGATGTGCATGGCTAACGCACAACTCTGCGACCAGGGTGCCAGCCTTGACCCCCTGGCCCCGTCTCAGCTGGGGCCACTCAGAGCAAAGCCTGTGCTTGGCTCAGGTCTCATGCGGACTCAGGGCATCACCTCTCTGGGATAAGCGTCCCGGCGTGTGCGGCCCCAGCCTGTGGTGGGTGTCTGGTTGGGTTTCAGAGACTGCTCAACTGCTGTCTGGAGCAGCCACACTGACTCCCACTCCCACCAGAGAAGTTGGTCCTTCTGCTTCCTGGCCAGCATTCAGTGGTGTCCCAATTCATCATGTCAATGTTTCCACTTGGTATTTGCAGGAAAAAGTTCAGAAGGACTCACTGAGGCCAGAGGCGCAGCGCTACCTGGAGCGGCTGATCAAGCTCGGCCGGAGGAACGGACTCCACCTACCCAGGGAAACTCAGGAGGTGAGTTGAGAGGCTGTGTCCCTGGCACGCCTCCTTGCAGTGTCTTCCCTGGGATGAGTTCTGGGAAGACAGGGCTGTCCAGAGCTGCTCAGGCTGTGCTGCCTGATGAACGTGGAGGGTCTGACCTCAGCCCGTGAGCCTCAGCCGCCTGCTTCTGGTCCAGAGGCGAGGTCCCTGTGGCGCCAATAGGCGCATGGAGGGCCCCTTAGCTCCCCTCGTGAGGGCAGGAGTGATGGGATCGTGGGTTGGTGTGCTGCAGCTTTGAACATGCCGTGAGCAAGGCCCAGGTCAGTCCTATACCTGGATCAGTCCTGCTGTGCCACCATCTGGTAGGGTGACCAGGCCCCAAGGGGACATTGAGGACTGCCTCTGGAGGCCCTCTGTAGGATTCCGTGAGTTAGTGTGTGCAGAGCTTGGAGCACGCTCTGATGTGAGGCCCGGAGAGGCAGATCAGGCCGAGCACCACTGTGAGGGAGGTTTGTGCAGCTCCCAGGAGCAGGGTGTGCACACTGGGACCATGCCGGGGCCGCTAGGGCTGTGAGCAGGCAGGGGGAGGGAGGCGTGGCAAGGGCCTGACTGTGACCAAGGGTTGCCTTGGGGTCAGCTTGGCTGGCTCTGGGTTAGGGGCCAGTCCTGGAGTGACCAGAGCGAGCGTAGGGGCCAGGAGGATGAGGACCTCAGGAGTGTGGGTGCTGCACTGGTGTGTTTGCATCGAAAGACAGGTTTCAGGGTGAGCTGTCTGCTAAATGTAGGAGCTGGTGCCCAGGAGGGAACAGCTCCCCAGGGTCAGCCAGGCCTCAGATGCCGAAGCATTAGAGAGCAGAGATAGACATGGCTGGTGCCAGGCCTGCAGCCCTTAGGGTGACCAGTACTTGCACAGAGGCCGCCCTGCAAGACAGGCATCCCGCTGATGGCCGATGAAACTGGAACTGGGGGCGTGTTTTTGGTTAAACCAGTGCTGGTGAGAGCGGGGCTGGGTCCCACCTCAGGACCAAGGGACTCCCAGATTTCAAGAGCAGAGCCCCAGCTCAGGCAGCCGTAGCTCTCAACTCGGCCACGAGACTCGGTGTTCAGGGACACCTTGGGTTGCTGGAAGCCAGACTGTGTGTTGGGTAGAATGGGAGCTGCACAGGCCCCTAGGAACCAGGTGGACAGGGTGGCGCCGAGGCAGCTGCACCTCGGAGGAAGGGTCCCTCCTGGTGGCCCTAGTGAGCAGGGGATCCTAGCACCTTCCCCACGTACTCCAGGCACACTGCTATGTTCACACCAAGCCTGCAGGGTGCTCGCCGGCACGGTTGGTGTTTGCATGAGGCGCCTGAGAGAAGGAAATGCCCTGGGACCGGACGCCATTGGAGTGGGTCCCCGCAAGTGGGCCCACACTTCACTGGGCCAGTTTTGACCTGTTTACTGAAAACCATGTTCATCAGGTAGAGGGTGTAGACTAATGTCTGTCAGATGCCCAGAAGCTTAGACTGTGGTCTCTGAAGGTACCTCCTGCTTGGAGGGTCTAGAGAGCTCTTGGCCGGACTCCTAACAGAAGAGGGCGCAGTCTGGAGATTTTCCCAGGGTCCAGCTCTGCTCATAGAGGGTTTGTGGAGGCTCGTGCGGGCATCTACCACCTTCCATGTGGGTCTGGGACTTTTTCTTTCTCGGTATTGAGGATTTAACCAGGGTCACCTCACCACATCCCTAATGCCGAGTTGCAAAGTCTGTCCTCAGGCTTGCGGTCCTCCTGCCTCAGCCTCCCAGGTTGCTGGGATGACAGGCGTGCAGCCTGCACCTGGCTCGGCCTGGCTCGCGTTCTCCTTGTCTGTCAGCTGTCTGCTCTTCCTGCCTGGGTCTGGGAGGAGAGCCTCCCGGTCCTCGGCAGGCCCTTGCTAGGAGTGAACAGGGGCTCTGCCCTCTCCGGGTGCTTCTGCCCACATGACTCCTCCCTCCTCTGCTGTCGTCTCTCCCTGCAGAAAATCAAGAGCATCAAGAAGAAGCTGAGTCTCCTGTGCATCGACTTCAACAAGAACCTGAACGAGGACACCACCTTCCTGCCATTCACGCGCGAGGAGCTGGGTATGGCAGGTGCTGCGGGCTGCTCCTTGGGGCCCGCCTGGGAGGCCAGTGCTTCCCTGTGGCCTCTGGTTTGGGGAGGTGGAGGTGCTTGTGCCTGTCCCTCTCCATGGTGAGTATCTTCACTTGGCGTCTCGCGGGCATTCGGGAAGTCCAGGCTGCAGGTCCTCCTCAGGAGGGCTGCAGTATGTCTGACCAAGATCCTGCCCTGACGGCAGGAGCCCAGGCCTGGATCTGACCCTGTGGGAGCCAGGAGAAAGTGGCCACTGGATACTCCTGCCCACCTTAGTGGTGGGTTTTTGTTTTTTGTTTTTTTTTTTTTAACTTATAGATGGATATGATACCTGTATTTTAAAGGTTTTTTTTTTTTCTTAGTTATATGTAGACACAATACCTTTCTTTTGTTTTTGTGTGGTGCTGAGGATTGCACCTAGTGCCTCACATGTGCTAGGTGAGCGCTCTGCCACTGAGCCACAACCTCCGCCCAATACCTGTATTTTTTAAATTTATTATGCAGTGCTAAGGATCGAACCCAGTGCCTCATGTGCCAGGCGAGCGTCCGCCCGAGCCACCACCCCAGCCCCTTGGTGGTGTGTTTAGACTTACTGAAATCTGGGGGCGATGGAAGCCATTGTTCCCAGGCCTGACTGCATGTGGGGTCCTGGAGGTCGGGTTTCCCCTTCTTCCTGTCTCTCCTTCCCCAAGTAACACACCGTGGTCCCAAGGACACGCCATGGGACCTGTGTCGCTCCTCACATCCCGGGTCTGCCGCCGTCTCTGGAGACACTGCGTGTGTGTTCTGAGCTGCCAGTCGGGACATGCCGCGTGCGCCCCGCGGCCGGCCCTCGGGGCCCTTTCTGGCGGGACAGAGCCGGGCCTGTTCTGCACACTCGTCTGGTTGTGTGGCCTATGCCGGGGGATCCAACGAGGCTGCTGCTCCCGGCCTGCATGTGACACTGTGACCACAGGGCCATTGTCATGGGGGTGGCTGCCTCTGAAGAGGCTGGCAGGGAAGGCCCGCGAGGGTCCAGACACAGCCTCCCAGTGAGCACCTGGGGACAGCCCCCCTGAGCTCAGCCACCCTCCGTGCTCAGTCTCCGTGTCAGTGGTGGTGCGACCCACCACTTGGCTCCCGGTGTGTGGAGAGCTGAGGGCCCGGGCTGGGCTCTAAAGCACCCTGCACACTGCCGTGGGCTGCCTGCCGCCTGCTGCCTGCCAGAGGGCCTCCCGGCTGCTGGAGTCCAGTGGGAGGTGTGCTTGCCCCTGTGGTGGTGGCCTGTGGGGCGCCGTCTCCAGGCGATGCAGCGCCTGCCCTCCACCACATTTGCCCCGGAGCTGGGAGCTCCGCAGGTGCTCTCTGCCCCTGCTGCCCGAGGTGCTGGCGGTCCCTGTGCCAGGAGTTTGTTTCCAGCAGCGCGGCTGCAGAGCTTCCTGCTTGGTGCAGTGGGTCACGACCCTCGCTGCTTTCTGTGTGCACATGTGCAGTGCTGGGGGTGGAGCGCATGGTCTTGCACACTCGGCGGGTGCTGACCACTCAGTGGCCACCCAGCCTGCAGTCCCCCGGTGTCCTTCCTTGGTGCCTGTGTCTGCCCCCTGGGGGTGTGCCCATGCTTCTGAGCACTTGTTGCCTTTGGCGCGTGCTGCTCCAGCTCATCCTGCACCTCTCTCGTCCTGGCCCCGGCCCCAGCCACTCCTCCAAGGAGCCCGGGCTGCTCTGGTGGACGGGACGTGGCTGCCAGGTGCGCTCGTTGCTGCTTGTGGCTCCTGCTCTAAGCTCCCCGCACAGAACCAGGAGGGAGCTGGGGATGGCCATCTGCTGGCTCCACAGTGGGGGCAGCATGCGGCAGCGGAGCGGTCATCTCCCTTTGGTCTCTGGGGCTGACAGGTGTAGACCAGCCCTCCCTTGTGGTGCTGGGCAGCAGCAGCACCTGCAGCTCTTGGTGGCCCGTGATGTCCAGGGGACAGCCAGCACTCCAGGGCGTGGGTAGACTGACTCCATTGGAGTGGGCAGGTGTCCATTACACGTCCACACGCATGCTTGTGTCTCATATTCTCCTGTGTCTATGCCAGAGGTCCCCAGGTTCACGCTGACGCCCTCAGTTCCAGCCAGCGGTCCGCAGCTGGCCTTTTCCTTGTTTTACCTCTTGGCCAGTGATAGGAACTCGGTTCCCGGTGGTGGGGACCGTGGTGGAGGGACAGTCAGCCCCAGTGGCCCCAGGGTTGGAGGGACCGAGGGAGGTCAGTGCTGGGGCTGTCACTGCCACTGTGCCCTGGACCCCAGCAGGCTTTGCACAACTGATTTTTGCCTAGTCAAGTGCCCGGCACGTAGCTGTTGGGTCGGCGCAGGAGCCAGCAGGGCGGAGGCCTATCTGACCGGTCATTTGCTCCACCCCAACTTGGACACCTCTCAGGAACCCAACTGCTCCCTTCCCACATGCCAGGCTGCCTCCCTGATGGTCCTGTGACAGCTGTCGTGGTCTCTTGGGGGTAGCCAGCCCCTCCCCAAGCCAAGCCCGCCACACCACTGCACCCTGCCCACCCCTGGGTCCCAGCTACGGGGACATGGCACTGCAGTCTGGGTGTCCCCTGTGCTGGAGGTTTCCAGGGGGAGGCAAGGTGGTCTCAACAGTCAGGCCACTGCATGGGTCTCTGGCTGGTGGTGCCCCTAACAGAGGAGACCCCCAAGAGGGACAGTTCCACAGGAGTGGCGGTGTGCTCACGGGAGGCTTCGTGTATCTGGATCAGAGGGCTGTTCTGGGGACAGATGGGGAAGTGGCCAGGCACAGGTGTTTGGGGCCACAGTGGGGAAGGGTGGGCAGGGTGCAGTGGTGTGGCAGGCTTGGCTTGGGGGGGCTGGTCGTGGGTCGTCTTTTAGGTGAAGCAAACTGGAGGCCGTGGCCAGGTGGCACCCTCCGCTCTCTGCTGGTCCTGTGCTGCCGCTGTTTTCCATTTTACTGCTGCAGGGTGCCTGGCACCTCCTGTGCGTGGTCCTGACCAGCGCTGCACCACCCCATCATGCCGCACGCCAGGAGGGGCCCAGAGCTGGGCCGAGAAGGCTGTGGGCTGCCTGGGTGCAGGCACCCAAGGGCCGGCCAAGGGCACCCAAGGGCCTCCTGAAGGGCCGCCCCCTGCTGGCTCCTGTCCTGGCCTTTGCACTCGGGAAGCCCGTGGCTGGGCCACTCCTTCAACAGCTGCTGGGCTGTCCCCACAGGAGGACTCCCTGAGGACTTTCTGAACTCACTGGAGAAGACTGAGGACAATAAGCTGAAAGTCACCCTCAAGTACCCCCATTACTTCCCCCTGCTGAAGAAATGCCACGTGCCCGAGACCAGGAGGAAGGTGGAGGCGGCCTTCAACTGCCGCTGCAAGGAGGTAGCCGGCCTTCCCTCCAGGCTCCAGCCGCTGGCCCATGTGCTGTCCACTCGGTGTGAGCCGCTGCCGTGCTTTGTCCCCAGGACTGGCCTCTGCCTGCTTGGGTTTAGTGACCCCCAGAGGCCTCCTAAGGGCCTCCCTCTTGGGCATCTGTGGGGGCTCGGTCTGCCCCAGAGGTGTCTGTGCCAGGTCCAGCTCTGCTGTGGGCACAGTGGGCCCTGGCTGCCCTTGCCCAAGTTCTTGCCCAGGGCTGCCGAGGGCATGGCTTTCAGGCTGTCCCTTACCTGCCGCAGCCTTGGGTCCCTCTCTTTTTTAATGTAGTACAGCTGTCGCGGACCTGCTGGCACAGCCTGCTTGCCCTGGCCGGGTGTTCAGGTTGTGTTCCCACAGAGACACTGTCATGGGTTTCCACACCCCTTGTGTGGCCAGGTGGCCTCTGGGTGCATGTCCTTATTTAGCATCTCTTGCAGGGGGCACTGGGGAAGGCCCCCTTGGACGCCCTAGTGCCACCATGTTGGTGCCTGCAGGGCTGGGAGAGGAGCAGGTGGCAGGAGGTCCTGGCTGTGCCCTCACTGGCCACGCAGTGAGGAGGCCTGCAGCAGGCGACGCGGTAGGAGCAGGTGCTAAACCCTGGGGCTTTGCTTCCAGGGACCTCCCCATGACACTCTGAGGCATGGCCCAGAGCAAGGAGTGCACCCAGGTGGGGCTGCGCCTCGTGCAGCATGGAGGTGCTGTGCCGGGGCTCCGGGCCAAGGCACCATGGCCTGCTGCAGCCCTGGCAGTCCTTGCCCTCAAGCCCCATCCTGACCCCAGGGGAGGCCAGTGGCAGGGTGAAGCAGGGGTCACGGGGGTCTTAGAGTGGACGTCCACCAGTCTCCGTGGTCGGCTGGCTGTGTCACCTGCAGGTCAGTCTGTTCTGCCAGCACAGTGGGGTGGACAGAGCCTGGGACAGCCACAGCCCAGAGAGCATGGTGTCCCCAAGCACTACTCCATTTGTGGCGTGGGACCCCTTCCAGGTCACCCTTTCTGGTTCTGAAAAGAGCTCGAGGGTACAAGTCACATGAGACGGGCAGCCGAGTGCAGAGCAGCCGAGTGCAGAGCAGCCGAGTGCAG
>PVHX01005215.1:71933-115267 GCA_004024805.1 Geosciurus inauris | reverse complement strand
GAAAAAAAAAGGGGGGGGGGCTGGGGATGTGGCTCAGTGGTTAAGATCCCCTGGGTTCAATCCCTGGAACAAGAAGAAAATTTTTTTCCCTGGTAGACTACACTTCACATACTTTGACTCACTCATTGCTAAGGGAAGCATTGTCTGTACTCCTTCCCTAAGAAGACTCCTGGGGAGTGGGGATATAGCTCAATTGGTAGAGTGCTTGCCTCGCTGCACAAGGCCCTGGGTTCAATCCCCAGCACCACAAAAAAAAAAAAAAAAAAAGACTCCTGGGAGTCTGCATCTGGTTTTCTCTAGAGTATGCCCCATTCATCTTTTCCTTCTGATTTCACTTTCTTTTTATCATTTCACTATAATAAATATTAGCCATGAATTAGGCATGAGTACAACTATATTCCAAGTTCTGTGAAACAAAAGAATGTATAATTTATAGTTTGACTTTACAAAGAAAAGCAGGTTTGGTTAAGAAACAGAGAAAGTGAATAGGGGTTTATTATATGTTGTTGACCCATAAACCATTTCTGCTCACTAGTGTAGACCTAGGAACTACATGAGCAACATAACAGTAGCTCCAATGGTTTTTTTTTTTTTTTTTTTTTTGGCGGGGGGTGGGGGGTTGATTTTAAAAGCCTGTAATGAAAGCATTTTATCAGAACTATTGGGCTGGTATGCACACTAAAATAAACAGTATTTTTTAAATTGTTATTCTGAGTTCATTAGGACAGCAAGTGTCCTAATGTTACATAAATACATCCATTTGATAAATCATGGTAAATATATTTTAGTATGTTTCACAGAAAGAACGTACTCAAACTGTTACCTGAGAGAATATTAAAAATAATTTTTGGTGATAGATCATAGTGTGATTTTGACAATGTAACTCAAAAAAAAAAAATCAAAGAATTAAAAAACACTGTCAGGGCTGGGGATATTGTTCAGTGGTAGAATGCTTGCCTAGCATGGAGGAAACTTTGGGTTTACTCCCCAGCGCTGAAAAAAAAAAAAAGAAAATGAGGGAAAAAAATTGTCAAAACAAGTCTTTTCCCACTGTAAATATTATATAAATAAGATTCATCAGAATGTACATCTATAAAAACAAAGTAGGAAGAGAATAAACAAATACTTTGTCATATTAGCTAAATAAAAGTTATTTACCCAAGTATATGAATAAACTCCCTTTTCATTAACACATATATTTTCTTTTTTTTAAAAATATTTATTTATTTATTTTTTAGTTTTAGGTGGACAGAATATCTTTGTTTTTATGTGGTGCTGAGGATCGAACCCAGTGCCTCACGCATGCTAGGCGAGCACGCTACCACTGCGCCACAATCCCAGCCCCTAATACATATATTTTCAATGAAACTTCATTTTAAAATATTTCATACTAATTTGGCAAAACAAAGTATATTTATGTTGCTTTGACTGCCATATCCTACAAATAAATGTAATTTCATGATATAACAGAAGAAACTTAAAACAACTCCCCATGGTTACAAGAAAGTTATTAATTTATGTTTTTGTTGCAGAAAGTAATGACAGGTGAATAAAAAGATGTCTGTAATCCCAGCATTTTCGAAGGCTGAGACAGGAGAATCACAAGTTCAAAGCCAGCTTCAGCAACAGCGAGTCACTAAACAACTCAGTGAGACCCTGCATCTAAATAAAACACACACACACACACACACACACACACACAATAGGGTGGAGGATGTGGGTCAGGGGTCAAGTACCCCTGTTCAATCCTTGGTACAAAAAAAAAAAAGATGTTCATGGTATTACAACAATACTCTCTGGAGGAGCCAAATGGAAAATCCTGTAAAGAACTAAGAAAAAATGTGAGAACCTCTGGACCGACAAAAATCACACGCTGCTGCATCCCTGCATCCAGTACCTATTCCACTATTGCGAAGAAGGTGGCTAAAGGAGATCAAGACACAGTGAAGGACAAACCACAGAGATGATCTGCAATGCAAGAGCCTAAGCTTTAAAAAGCCCCTATAAGGAAGGGAGAGAAAATACCCAAAGGGAAAAAGGAAAAAGCTGATGCTGGCAAGGATAGGAATAACCCAGTAGTACAGCATTTGCCTAGCATCGGCAGGCCCCTTTAATCAGTAAGATGACATTTATGTTACTCAACACTCTTTGAGGAATATATGAATAATAAAATCTGATCATTACACTCTGCTAGATTCTCGTTCATCATCAAATGTATACTTTCCCAAAACTTTTTAATTGGTATGTTATAATTATTATACATATTGATGGGACTTTTTTGTTACATATTCATACATGCACACAATACAATTTGGCCAATATCACTCCTCAGCACTTCCTGCCTCCCACCCCTTTGTTCCTGTCCCTTTCCTTTACTAATCTCTCTGATTTCTGTGAGATCCACGACAACCTTTCTTTTCCTTTTTCCTCTCTAGCTTCCACGTGAGCGGAAAATGTCTCTTCTGAGTTTGATATATTTCACTGAACATAATGGTGTCTGGTTCCATCCATTTTCTTGCATTCACTTTTCATTGCAGCTGAATAAAACCCCATTGTGTAAACATACCACATTTTCTTTATCCATCCATGGACACCTAAGTCGGTACTACAGTAGTTTGGCTATTGTGAATTGTGTTGCATGGATATGCATATATCACTGTAGTAAGAAGACTTTAATTCTTCAGGGTAAATACCAAGAAGTGGTATAGTTCGGTCATATGGTCCTATCATGCCTAGTCAGGTATACTACTTTACAGTCCCACTAACAGTGTAAAAGTGTTCCTGTTTCTCCATATCCTCTCCAGCATTTTTTATTATTTGTATTCTTCGTGATTGCCATTGTGACTGGTGTGAGGTGAAATCTCAGTGTAATTTTGATTTGCATTTCCCTAATTGCTACATTTTTTCATGTATTTGTTGGCCATTTGTATTTCTTCTTTTGAGAAGCATCTGTTTAGATCATTTGCCCACTTAATAACTGGGTTGTTTAAATTTTTGTGTAAAGTCTTTTGAGCTCTTTTTATATATTCTAAATACAAATCCTCTGTCTGAAGAGTAGCTAGCAAAAATCTTCTCTCATTCTGTGGGTTCTCTCTTCACATTCCTAATTGTTTCCTTTGCTGTGCAAAAGCTTTTTAATTTGATCCCATCCCACAACAAGACCCCTTAAGATAAATTAAGAGATATATTTTGCTAAAGCACATTTCTGACATTATTTAATCAGAAATATCAAAACTTCCTGTTTTTAAATTACAAAAGTAACTGGTATGGTCTCAATGTTTTGCACCCCTAAATTCCTTATGTGAAAAATTTGTTACCAATGTGATGGTGATATTAGGTAGATGGGCCTCTGGTAAAGTATTAGGTCATATGGGCTCTTTCCTCATGAATGGGACTATAGTGCCTAATAAAAAAGGCACTAGGAAGACCACTCACCCTTTCATCATAGGAGAACATAAAGAGATGACATCATCTATGAAACAAGAAGCAGAGATTCACCAGACACTTGGTCTTGTACTTTTGTGACAACTATGAAAAATAAATTTGTTTATGCTACCTTGTTTATGAGATTTATTATAGCCACCTAAATAGACTAAGATAGTGACACTTGTTTTATATAACATATAAAAATAAATTCCTATTCCCAGTTACACAAAGTTACCACTTGCACTTGCTCAAACTCAGGCCAATCTGAACCATTCCATTTCCAGCATATACCAACTGCCTTCCTATGACTTAATTTTTACTCATATTCTTTACTGACCTAAATATTTCCCTTCCCTTCTTACCTAAGGAAACCTATCTATTACAAAAGCTGTCTTCTTCAAAGCCTTTCCTAATCATGTCAATGCAATCTGGTCTTCCAAATCCCTTCTATCTCTTTAATAGCTCTTGTTTTCCACCTGAAGAACCAGTAACAAGAGTGGCCATTATTTGTGAAGGTACATTCTAACATTATATAAGGCATGTTTCTCAAACAATTTGATTGCCAGTTCTTAAGAATCAGGACTTAAGCCAACTGTCTAACTTTAGCCTTCTAGCTACTCAGTATGTAACAGTCCAGTGTAGCCCACACTCCCCTTGGCTGGGAAGGGGAGGATAGCTTTGCTCAGCAGGTGCCAGAGTGGCAGCCAAGTGGATGACTCGCTGTATGGCTGTGGCTAGAAGCAACTTGTCTGCCGGAGCCTTCTGCCTGGCATCTGAACTCTGAGGCTTCCTGCTCCAAGTTTATACACCTACATCTTCCATCATGGCCTCTTTGTCTTTTCCTTCCACAGGCTGCCATGTGGCCTGTGAACGTTTAGGAAGCAAATATCCAGGAAAAATGAGTTTTATTCATGTGCCACCCTTTGAGAATTCTTCAGTAGAAAGTGGAGAATCTACATCTCCAACCCTGGTGCTCACCTCTACAGGGTTTGTGGATGGTTAAACCCAAAACATGCCATAAGGGACATTATTGCAAAAAGGAGCATCAGAGGCTTGACTGCAGATTGGGACAAAGGCAGACTTACATACAATCAGATCTTTTGAACCGTATGATTCTAGACCACAAGTTCCATTTTCTAGAATGTGAAAATATAACAGAAATAAACAATGAAGATTATACCTGAGCCAGGTATGGTGGTGCATGCCTGTAAGTCCAGCAAGTTGGCAGGTTGAGGCAGGAGGATTTCAAGTTTGAAGTCAAGCTCAGCAACTTAGGGTGAAAAGTGAGACTTGTCTCAAAATAAAAAGGGTTGAGAATGTGGCTAAGTGGTAAGGTGCCCCCAACTTCTGTCCAGTACCAAAAAAAAAACAAAAAACAAAAAAAAACCAGAACAAAGCAAAGCATGAATCCAGGAGAAAATTAAAATTTGCAGAAGTTAGCCAGACATGGTAGTTCCCAGTGACCCAGAAGGCTGAGGCAGGAGGATGGCAAGTTCAAGGCCAGCCTTAGCAACTTAGCAAGGTCCCCAAGAACTTAATGAGACCCTGTCTCAAACATTTTTTAAAAAGAGCTACAGATTGGGGCTGGGATTATGGCGCAGTGGTAGCGTGCTCGCCTAGCATGCGTGAGGCACTGGGTTCGATCCTCAGCACCACATAAAAATAAAATAAAGATATTCTGTTCACCTACAACTAAGAAAATAAAAAAATATTTTTAAAAAAAAGAGCTTCAGTTTGAACTCAGTGGTAAAGCGCCTTCAGTTCAATTCTCAGTTTTAAAAAACAAAACTCAGCCCTAGAACCAGAACAGATTCTTGGATACGGCAAAGGTTTTGCTACCATCTGAATTTCTGGCAAGAATATCCCTCAATAAAAGAATATTACAGGTTGCCTTTGTGATGCCAAGAGAATATCTGAATTCCAGGTCACGCCTCAATTATTTAACTACCTATAAGTCTAGAGACTAGGCAGAAGTGCTGACTGGAGTGTCCCATCTTCACCTGTACTAAAAGCTACAACATGGGCAATGTCTATGAAAAGAAACTGTATGGAAGCAGGATATAGGAGATGTACCTAAAGATATCTTAAAGCCTTTAAAAAAAAAAAAGTTACTACTCTCTTCTTCCTTGCAATTACATTTTCAGAACTTTATCCACTTGGGTGTGGTGGTGCACAAATGTAATCCCAGAAATTTGAAAGGCCGAGGCAAGAGGACCCCAAATATGAGGCCATCCTCATAAGTTAGCAAGACCCTGGGTAAATCAACAAGACGGTGTCTCTAAATAAAGGGACGCAGCTCAGCAAAAGAGCGCCCCTGCAATCATCCCCAGTCAAAAAAAAAAAAAAGAAAAGAATTATATCAGAATTATATCAGTGAGAGAGGTACAAAGATGCTGCTTGAGGCATTATTTACAATGTCTAAATATTAGTAAAACAAAAATGTCCAATAACAGAATTAAATAAATTTTGGTACATGCACATTGGAAGGCAATAATGGTCTTATGGATGCACCTCTATATAGACACCAAACAAGACAGAACTCTAAATCAACACTAAGATACTATTGTAGATGGTACTCTTGATATTTTTTGTAAAAATATTTGTTCAAGAACACGCACATATAATTTGGAAAATATGCATACAAAGTGTGAACCAGTTGCCTATGAATGGTAAAACTAAATGAAATTATCTTACTATCATTTCTTTCAACAATAAAAATGGGGAGGGTATAATTCGGTAAGATAAAGCATTGGGTTAGCACATGTGAGGCCCTGGTTCTATCTCTAGCACCACCAAAACAAATAAATAAATATAATGGGATATGAGCCTAATGGTGGGAAGGGAAGGAGGAAGTAGTAATAATGATGATGGTAACATTGTCATGCAACTTGTAAAGCCTTCGATATGTACTGTATGACTCTTTAACTGAAAAGTTTACCTACTCCTGTACTATAAAGTAAATTCTGGAAGAAATGTTTGAAAAGTTCTTAAATTTAAAAGAAAATGTTTTTAAATACTAAAGTAAAATCATTAAATTAAAACAGGCATTTTAAATATCTTTTAGATATGTTAAAGAAGAACTACGAGCCGGGTGCGGTCGCTCAAGCCTGTAATCCCAGCACTTAGGGAGGCTGAGACAGGAGAATATAGAGTTCAAAGCCAGCCTCAGCAACTCAGTGAGACCCTGTCTCTACATAAAACACAAAAATAGGGCTGGGGATGTGGCTCAGTGGTTGAGTACCCCTGAGAAAAAAAGAACCAGAGGCCATTGTTTTGGACTCAAATCCTGCACCAGGCCTCAGCAGACTGGGCTAAAAATAAAAATGGAGTCTCACCTGTGTCAATGGTCCACTTCAACAAGCTGAAGCTTAACTTGTGTATCTGACTCTTCAAGAAATTAGGATTGGAGAGATAATAGTCACATTTCCCATATAGGCCAGTTTTAATTGCCATAATATAGTTCTACATGCCTTAGTTTTTACATAATAAGTGTAACCTGATGTCAACTAATCAGTTATTTTTCTATTATTCTGTTTGCTTGTTTCCACCTTAGAAGAATAGTGAGAATGAACTGACTCATCTTTGGTTTGGGGTCATGGTTTTTGTTTGTTTTTCCTTTTTTCTTTAGCCTTTTCCTGTTTTTTTAAAACCAATCTCCTCCACTCTGCTCACTGTATGAGAAATAGAAACTCTGGTGGGTCAACTTTCAAAATATAGTATTTAGCCTTAATTGGGATGTAAGATCCAATCACAGCCATTTTAATTACAGCTCTTCCCTTTACCCGCCTCAATTTTAAAATTTGCCATCTGCTTAAATCGTAACCCTGAGCTCCTCCTATCAGAGCAAGAGACATTGCTGCATTAGGTGGACTAGGGGCTGGGGCTGTAGTTAAGTGGTAGAGCATTTGCCTAGCATGTGTGAGGCGCTGGGTTCGATCCTTAACACTGCATAAAAATAAATTAAAGACATTCTGTTCATATACAACTACAAAAAAATAAAATAAAATAAAATATAGGTGGACCGACTGCCCAAGTGTGCTTGCTTGCCAAATTTTGTTTCACAGCACATGTTCTGCAGACAGTAAAGTTTGCTTTGCTGAGCTACTTCCGAGCATGTGTTTGATTCCATGCAACACCCTGGTATTTCTAACTACTGGAACACTTCTAATTTATGAAGCATTGGCCCAATTTTTTTTTAAATTTCTTTAAACAAAAATTTTAAAAGCCAATAATAATGTTTACATTGATGTAATTTTCTCCTTTGACAGATATAAGGTAGACAGGTTTTCCTTAATATTAGTGATAGAGGATGAACAGACATGACTGGTAGGAACATGAGGTTAAGGCAATTCTGTAAACTCCCCAGTGTGCTGACTCCCACCTGTTCTCTTTTCTAAAAAACAATTTACCTACAGACCTGCCTGGCTTAGGTCCACAGATTAGGTTACATTCCTTAGCAATCTACCTGTTACCTGAAAGAGAACAGCAGATCTGAGATGCCATAAGAACACAAGTTACCCTGAAGGGGGAAGGCGTTTGGGATTCTTACACAGACCATATCCTAGAATTCAAGAATATAAAAATAATTCCCCCAACCATAAAATTGGATAAGAACAGGTTCCAATTAGAGCCAGTTAGCACAGGTCAAAGCAATGTAGAGTTGTCAAGGCAGTGGGGATCCTACTGTCAGTCAAAAGTCAGGAGATGGAACTGGGTGAGATTCTCTGGAAACTTCCCTGGAACCCCAATAAAACTGGAGGGCAGGAGAGGCATGCAGTCCCTGTCTTCTGTAAGAGAATCCACTCTTTCCCTTGAGAGTGTCCCCTTTTCCCGACTAATAAACTCATGCCTGTTACTGTGAGCCATGTATCTGAAATCTTTCTGACTTGATCATAAGAATGGGGGTTTGAAGTAGGAAGTTCATGCTGTTTCATGAAAGGCCCCTGCCCTATAATAACACCACAAAACTGCCTTAAATACCTCCACTTGGATATCAAATTGACATTTAAAATTGAACATGTCCAAAATAAAACTCCTGATTGTGAAAACTCTTTTCCTTCCATTATGGTTCTATCCTGACTTCCTTTTCTTAGTAATTGCATTATTAGTCACTTAGTTTCTCAAGCTTAAAATTTAGGATTCATTCTTGATTAATCTTTCTCCCACCATATAATTCAATCCAAATATATTAGTTTTGTGAGATCTACTTCCAATAAATACTACAAATCCAGCCGGGCGCGGTGGCTCAAGCCTGTAATCCCAGCACTTAGGGAGGCTGAGACAGGAGAATCACGAGTTCAAAGCCAGCCTCAGCAATGGCGAGGCGCTAAGCAACTCAGTGAGACCCTGTCTCTACATAAAACACAAAATAGGGCTGGGGATGTGGCTCAGTGGTCGAGTGTCCCTGAGTTCAATCCCCGGTACCAAAAAAAAATAAAAATAAAAAAAATAAAAAAATAAATACTACAAATCCAACCACTTTCCACTACCATCTCTGTTCTGAATCTTTACTAACACACTTGCCCTCCAAGTTCTCCATCAGCATTCTCATTTTCCACCTAAAGCATGAGTAAATTCTTTAAAATAATTAATTCAGATCATATATCTCTCCTATATAAAAGCTAATTCTAATGTTTTCCCAAACCACAAAACCAGAAGGAAATCATTTACAGATTTGATGACATAAACACCAAAACCTTCTTATAAGGAATTTTAAAAGCAACTATTATTTAATGTTGTTTGGAGGGACCAGAAAAATTAGACAAGTGAAAGAAAGCACAATTACAACTTGAAAAACAGGAAATAAAAGAATTACTAGCAGATGATAAAAACAAATTAAAGATGGGAAAAAAAAAAAACTTAAAAGATAATGGAAAAAATAAATACAAATAATAAATAAATTTAAGACAGCCTGTAACAAGTGTGATCCCGAGGACAGCCAAAAAGTAAAAAAATAAAGTAGAATAGAATAAAAGGTGGCCTCAAACTAATTAATACACAAGAACCATTTTTACACATAAACATCAAGTTTGAAAACATTATCAAAGAAAAGATTGCATTTATGGCACGAATTGTTACTTTTTCTTACTGGGGTTGTACTGATATAGTATTAATAGCTTTATGATACAGATTCTGATTGTGCAAGAACAGTACAACTCATGAAAAATTCACAGAAATAAACATTAAAAAATACTTTAAATCCAAGCCAGGCACGGTGGCGCAAGCCTGTAATCCCAGCACTTAGAGAGGCTGAGACAGGAGAATCATGAGTTCAAAGCTAGCCTCGGCAACGGCAAGGCTCTAAGCAACTCAGTGAGACCCTGTCTCTACATAAAACACAAAACAGGGCTGGAGATGTGGCTCAGTGGTGGAGTGCTCCTGAGTCCAATCTCTAGTACCAAAAAACAAACAAAAACAAAACAAACAAACAAACAAAAAAACCTTTAAATCCAAATTCCAGGCAAGGAATAGCTTTAAAAAAAGAAATCGAAGACTGATCTTGTGTAAATATGACTAGTACTATTATCGCACAGGCAAAAATCAGTAACATAAGCATATCAATATTGCATCAATACCACCCCAACAGAAAATCTAACTATTTTAATATTTATAAAATAACCAAATGAATTCTAAAGTTCACTTAGAAAAACAATAGCTTCTGAAAAGGAGTAATCCTTCTGAAAAGGCGTAATAACGAAAATGGACCATCACTTCAAGTTATTTACAACTCTAAAGTTACATGATTAAAATATGACATTGGTGAGTGAATAAACACATCAGTGAAATGAAACACCAAGTTTAGAAATGAAGCAAAATACATATGGCAGTTTAGAATATGAAGGAGGTATTTCTAATCAGTGGATAAAAATAAATTAGCCAATTAATAGGGCACCTGGTATAGACTTGGGAAAAAAAGTTACCTCATTTAATTCCTCTCACCTAAATGATTTCTTTATAGAAAAACAAATTTAAAATTAAATTGTGAAAGTACAACAAGGTACTATGTATTTTTACAGTACAACACAAACCCTAGTATCTATAAAAGATCAGTAACTTGAACCAAATGAAAATGAAAGAAATTCTGCTTAGAAAATAAGTAAAACCAAAACTGCAAAATGAAAAGACAAACAAAAAGAACTTGCAACTCAGCCGGGCGCGGTGGCTCAAGCCTGTAATCCCAGCACTTAGGGAGGCTGAGACAGGAGAATCGCGAGTTCAAAGCCAGCCTCAGCAATGGCGAGGAGCTAAGCAACTCAGTAAGACCCTGTCTCTACATAAAACACAAAATAGGGCTGGGGATGTGGCTCAGTCGTCAAGTGCCCCTGAGTTCAATCTCCAGTACCAAAAAAAAAAAAAAAAAAAGAACTTGCAACTCATATTTCAAAGGAATAATTTCCTTTACATAAACATTCTTCAGTAAGCTGGGATGTAGCTCAGCGGTAGAACTCTCACCACCCTCCCAAAAAAACCCCAAACACTTCAGCAATATGGAGCAAAACAGGAGGCATTATACTACCTGAATTCAAAGTATACAGACCAACGGAACAGAACAGAGAGCCCAGATGTAACATCAATAGAATCAATATATAGCCAACTGATTTTCAAAAACAGTGCTAAATGTAAGAACACCCATTATAGAAAGGGCAGTCTTCATTAGATGGTGCGGGGCAAATTAGATGTCCACCCCAGAAGAATAAAACTAAACTCTAATTTTTAACAAGTTACCAGAATCAACACAAAATAGATTAATGACTTAACTATAAGACCTGAAACTAAAACTGGAAGAAAATGTAAGAGAAACTCGTCAAGACTTGGAAGGGGTAAGGTAGGGAAGAGGTTGACCGAAAAGTACAAAGTTACTGTTTGATTTGAGGAGTAACTTCTGGTGTTCTATGGAACAGCAAGGTAAACAGCGTTAACAACAAAGCATCATATATCTCAAAGTGTGAGAGAAGTATTTGAATGTAGTTACCATAAAGAAATGATAAAAGTGGGTAAAAATGATAAAAATGGATATGCTAATTATCTTAAGTATTACCCTATATATATATATGAATCAAAACACCATAATGAGCCGGGCGATATGGTGCATGCCTGTGGTGCATGCCTGTAATCCTATTGACTCTGGAGGCTGAGGCAGGAAGATCTCAAGTTCAAAGCCAGCCTTAGCAAAACTGAGGTGTTAAGCAACTCAGTGAGACCCTGTCTCTAAATAATATACAAAATAGGATTGGGGATGTGGCTCAGTGGTCAACTGCCCTAGCTCAATCCCTGGCACCACTACCCCCCCACCCCAGAAAAAAACACCACACTATAATTTCATACATATTTACAAACATTGTATCAATAAAAAGCTATTGGGGGAAAAAAATTCAGTAACTGAGGAAAAAAGAAACTAGGAGGAATTTGTGGATTATAGAAAGTGACACAGATTTGAAACAGATTAAGACTGTCACCTTAAATTTAACACAAGAATCCGTAGTCTATGCCCATGAGGATATAGAATTCTGTTGGTTACTGTTTTTTTTTTTAAATGTTTATTTTTTTTAGTTGTAGGTGACAGAATATCTTTATTTTACTTTTATGTGGTGCTGAGGATCGAACCCAGTGCCTTATGCGTGCTAGACGAGCACGCTACCACTGCGCCATAATCCCAGCCCCTGGTTACTGTTTTAACACAATTGGAAACCTAAAGATAACAGTTACTTAAACCAGAACTAATTCCCTCCGTGCAAGAAAAGAAAAAGTGCCAATGGCAAGGTGAACAACTTTAAAAGACAGAGCTGAGAACAGTGATGCAGTGTACAAATGACTACTTATTAATCCATTGTGTACAAAGATAATAGTTCACAAATTAAAAATATTTAATTTAGGCACTCTACCACTGAGCTACATCCCCAGTACTTTTTAAAATCTGAGACAGGGCAGGAGATCTCAAGTACAGGATTATCTTTTTATATACAGTAATAGGAATTAAAATTAGCTTTTACATTCTAAAAACAAACCCCAAGTTTTGTATTTCCAGGGTTCGACTTACTCAAAGTTCACTTTTTCTACCAATAAGTTCCTTATGCTTGGATTTTTTTTAACATAACCACACATGATCAACAAGTGTTGATCAGATTTCAGACAGACATTTGGATATTTTAATACACACCTGTCCTTCTCTTGAAAACTTAAAGGGTGGTTTGTGTTTAATAACACTTGTTGCAAGCCTTAGGAGTCCTGTAAGCCCATCATCTTCTATATTACCATCTTGATGATCAAGGATCTCCCTACTGCAAGAAACAAGAACATAAGTAAATCAAGATAGTTTGCCTAATTACATTCTTTATCTGTTCTTAATAATTGTCAGTGTCACATAAAATTTTACCTTCGAATACAGTCAGCCAAATGTCTTGCCAAAGCATCCAAGTCAAGGAGTGTTGTCTTAATACAAAAAGAGAAAACAAAATTCAAATACAGATTTCTATGTCTAGTAGTACACACAGTACTAAAACAAAACAAAGAAAATCACTTTCTTATATAAACAGCTTAGTTATCCCAAATTTATTAATTAAATTATAAACTTAGTATGCCTCTCTTACGCATGTCAATAAAATTACAGTTTTAAGTGCGGCATTAGTCTTACAAAAAAGGATCGAATATTTGGCAATAAATTATGATAATCATGGTAACCTGAGATGATACTAAAGGTAGTTGTTTTATTAACAACTTTACTGAGCTGTTATTCATAGCCACTCAGGTTTGTTTTTTAATACCACCTGTACACTAGGCTTTAACAAAAAACTAAATCCCATAGTTAATTTTACAAAGCTTTAATTTTCATTATAACTGAGGAACAAAATCAAAACAGACTTCATCAAATGGAGTTTAATTCAAGAGTATCTCAAAGAAACTAGATCTTTAAGAAAAAAAATAATTTCTGCAAGGATGACTGGATTTGTACTTTAGTTCAAATGGGCAAATCAAGGATTAAAAAAAATATCGCTGGTGTCAATATTTTACTAATCAATAAATAAAATCTGTTCCATATTAACTTTTATGATTATTTCTCAAATGAAGAGTATAAGAATTTGACAACCCAGGTATAAACATTCTCACATTTCTCATTTCTTTTGAATTAACAGATGCATTTTTAGTTTAACTAAATTCATACAAAGGGGAAAAATCTTCTTGTGACAAATTTGCTTTTGAAAATTACTTGTTTGAATGGAAATGTCATTTTAGTCTAGTAAAATTAGTAGTTGAGCCAAAATTGACAGTTTTTGTTACCTTAAAATAACTTTAATTTTAATTAAAATGTTATTTTATATATGCAAGACTCCAAATCTATTTGTTATTAGCAAAAATTGTATGTTTACATTTAAAACCTAAACTTCCATTTCCAAATGAGATTTACAACCACACTTTTACTCAGAAAGGACAGGAAACTACTGATAGGTATCAGATAAAAATTTTTCATTTAAAATCAAAGTAAAAATAAGAAGGTAATGGAGAAGAACAGAAAGGTTTAAATACAATGGAAAAATTATGATATACCAAGTAGTTACAACTTAATATAAATTAAAGTGTCATTCCTTAAGTACAAAGACTAACAATATCATCCACATTCCTGTACATAATCCACATCTATTGACAAGTTATTAATTTTCTGAACATACCTGACTAGCATCCTTTATATGTATGTTATCAACTAATTTGCATAACAACCAAAAATACTCTTTACATCCAGGTTTTAACATTGGTTCTTCCTCATAATCATCTACCTATTAAAAAAAAATACTTTGTGAAAACATTTTAAAAATAGCTTAAAATTATTATACATTTAAGAAACTAGATTTATGAAACAAATTAAATACCAATAGAAATTCAACAGTATTAAAAATCTAACAAAAAATGAGAGGCACACTCCTACTTTCTGTAAAATCAGAATAATCATGAAAAACTCAGAGTAACGACAAAGCATGACGACACATGCCTGTAATCCCAGGATCTAGGGCGGCTTAGGGACGAAGAGTACAAGTTCAAGGCTAGCCTCAGCAGCTAAGTGGGACTCTAGTTCAACATAAAAACTAAGAAGGGCTAGGCTGTAACTCTGGGTTAAAAAAAAAAAAAAAAAAAATAACTAGGTACTCTAAACATCTAAGATCAGAATATTTTAGAAAACCGGTCTCAAATTACTTATACCTAGAAAAGACAAGATAACGTACATTCTACAACACATCATATTTCTGAGATCATTAAAATTCTTATATTAATGAGCCCTGGATTGTTAGGTGGTAGAAACTGTTATGAGGCTAGAATACACATTGAGGCAAGAAAGTAAATTAAAAGATAAAAAATACCCTAAGGATAAAAAAAATATGTGAATGAATAAAGAAGGAAGCTACATTTGTGATATTTCTCTCACTTAACTTATTAACACAAGGCTTAGAACTTAGTAAGAACAAATGCCGGCGCTGGGATTGTAGCTCAGCGGTAGAGCACTTGCCTTGCATGCGTGAGGCCCTGGGTTCGATCCTCAGCACCACATACAAAGCAATAAAATAAAGACATTAAAAAAAAAAAAAAAAAAAAAAAAAAAAAAAAAAAAAAAAAAAAAAAAAAGAACAAATGCCAACCCATGAGAGAGCCCTAACAACTAAAATTCAAATGCAGGTTCTGTTAACTAGTTGTAACATGGAGACATGTGTCAAAATGCTGTCATTTTAAGAATATTACTATCGTCCTCTAGGTAAAAACCACATGCAGTAACCACAGAGATATATACAATAATAAACTTCAGGCAAAGGAAATCACAGAAATAGAAATCTCCTCTGAACACAGTAAAATCTTACCCTGATAGGTTTGAGTGCTTGTGCATCAGGAAGAAATTTTAACAATGTTGAGGCAGCCAAGAGCAGAAAAGAACGATGGATGGAATCTCCTCCATCTAGGCCTGACAGAGATAACTTATACAAACCATTGCAAGATTCGTGACGGACTGCAGTCTAAACAAAAAAGGCAGTTTCAGAGACAGTTTTAGTTAATATTAAAAAAACTAATGTTTTTTAGTTTTCTAAAGTTAGTAGAAATAACTTTAGATCTCTTCTTCAATAACGTGTTTCAAATATAATATCCTGATCACATACACATGCATATAATTAACAGATGATCAAATACAAGTATCCCCAAGTATCTAGTAATATAAATACATTTTTTCTTAGAAATTCCTAAGTATTTCCATATAACCATAAAGTCAAATAAGCATAATGACAACAAATAAAAAAAGGGAGTAAGGGCAGGATATTTATAACCAAGTTATTTACAAGGTAAATGAACAGTAATACAACACTTACGAAACTAGAAACAACTTAGAAAGTACTTAAATAAGAACATTTCCCAGATCCCAAGGGAATGGCCAAATGTCATAATAGATACCTAAGACAGCGCCAAAAAAGAACACATATGACTTTCAACCCATAGTGAACAGTAGTAGACAATGATGACTAAAAAATATGTAACTTGGGCTGAGATTGTGGTTTAGTGGTAGAGCACTTGCCTAAGCACTGGTTTTATCCTGAGCACCATGTATAAATAAAGTTATTGTGTCCATTTACAACTAAAAAAAAAATTTATAAGAAAGCAGTACAACTTTTGTGTTTATTAAAAAACATGTAACTCTGTAGTAGTTTATTAGTAAGAACACGTTTCTATAATTTCAATATACAATGCCGTGTGAGTGAATACCAAGATAAAGATATTAAAAATTATACTGTTTTCCCTGTCAACGTAAGAAGAAAAATATACTTGGTTTAGTGACTTTTTCTATTAAATAGAAAAAGCGAACAAGTTTTCTAAAACATGAATTACCAAATAAATGCTCAAGTTCTTCCTACGTCTTGGAAAATACAATTTTAAAAAAAAACCCAAAGCAAACTAATCACTCAAAAAACAAATCTTTCAAAAAGACAAATATGGCCAGGTGCAGCGACGCACAAGTTCAAAGACAATCTCAGCACTTAGTGAGGCTCTAAGCAACTTAAGCGAGACTCTGTCTTGAATAAAACATATAAAGATTTGGGGATATAGCTCAGTGGTAAAGCGCCCCTGGGTTTAATTCCCAGTATTTTTTTTTTAAATGGATACTACAAATGTATAATATTCACATTTCTTAAATGTAGTGCATTGTTTAAAACATTCTATACCTTTAAAGATTAGATAATGTGATATCATTATGTAATCATGCACACTTGTTTCCAATAGCTCTTTTTAATTTGTCAATGCTAATAATAGGAAAACGTGACAAGTATTAATCTCCAATTTTATCTTACCTCAGGAATGAGAAGGGTCAGTTTCTTCAGCCAATCTTGTAAATGATCACTATCAGCAAGGCTGGATTTCACTAAAGAACAGCAATGAGCCCAACTCACCAAGAGCCACATTGAATAATGTGAAACTAAAAAAAGGAAAAAAAATTATGACTACATAGGTCTATGATAAAACAAAGACACATGCTCATTATTAAAGATAAAACAATCTTGTACCTATTATCAACATCTTTATTCATTAAAAGTTAACTTTGTGGAACCCTTACCTTCATGCCTAGACCTGTGATCGGACTGGGCTTTCAAAACTCTGAAAAGTAAAAACATATCACCATCGCTAATTAAACTCAGCAATGAATTAAAAATGACTTATATGTCCTTTAAAGTTTATAATTCCCCTTAAATAGAATAAATTCTAAAATAATTATGTATTTATTTTTCCATAATCATTATTAAAAACATCATTAGTAAGTCAAGCTCACAGAAGCAGAGTCAAGTCAGGCGAAAAGATGAACATCTGTAATCCCAGCAACTCAAGAGAGTCTAAGACAGGAACTCAAGTTCGAGGCCAGTCTCAGCAACTTAACAAAAGCCTATCTCAAAATAAAAAAATAAAAGCAGAGAATGGACAGAGACTCAGGAGGCTGAGAGAGAAGAACCACAAGTTCAAAGCCTCAGGAACTTCGCAAGATCACCATGGCTCAACCATTAAAAAAAAATTTGAGGATGTGGCTCAGTGGTTCAGCACTTTGGACTTTAATCCTCGATACCAAAAAATAAAAAATATTTTTAAAAATTTAAAGTTGTGTACTACAAAGACATAAGCTACAATTATTTAGAGACTTAAAAAAAATTCATGTTAGGCTGGAGATAATATCTCAGTTGGTAGAGTGCTTGCCTCACATGCACAAGGCCCTGGGTTCAACCCCAGCACCACAAAAAAAAAAAAAAAAAAAAAAAAAAAAAAAAAAAGACACAACTTCACATTGACTTAAGATATCCTTCCTACTGTATTTATACTGCCAGTGTCTCTCAGGAACCATTAAAGGCAAATTACTAGAACATCGAGAAAACTGAATAAAACAGGGCACAGTGGTTCACACCTGTAATCCTAGCAACTCAGAAGGCTAAGACAGGAGGATCTCAAGTTTGAGATCAGCCTCAACAACTTGGGGAGACCCTAAGCAAGACCATGTCTCAAAATAAAAAATAATAAGGATTAAGGGATGTAAGTGCTCCTGGGTTCAAACTGAATAGTTTCTCTACTATTATTTTACCACTATTTTTCCTTACGAGACTTTTAGTAATTTCAATGGAAAATTTATGGCCTCAATTTAAAAGGTAAATATTAAATTTTTTTATTTTAACAAAACCAATAAATAAGAACTATTTGCTTTACACACCTGTTTAAAAAAAAAAAAACACTGACTTCCAGTATTCCCACCTCTCATAGTTTCAAAACTCAGACTCACTCATCTTATCAATTTTAAAGTAAAAGGGGTCAAGCCAGGCGCTGTGGCACACACCTGTAATCCCAGCAGCCTTGGGAGGCTGAGACAGAAAGATCGAGAGTTCAAAGCCATCATCAGCAAAAATAAGGCACTAAGCAACTTGGTGAGACCTTGTTTCCAAATAAAATACAAAATGGGGCTGAGGATGTGGCTCAGTGGTCCAGTGCCCCTGAGTTCAATTCCCAGTACCAAAAAAAAGGTAAGAGGTCAATATGTACCGATCAGGTTAATATGTCTCAACTGAATAGTCATATCTAACATTTAATCACATTGGTACCATATACACACACTCTCTAAAACGAAGAGCAGAAAACTCATCTCCTTTTGAAAAAAAAAAATTTTTAACACGGCATCTCATTGTGTTGCCAGGGTACCCCAGAACTTGTGTTTCTCCAGCCTCAGCCTCCCACATAGTTGGAATTAAAGGTGTGTGCCACCACGCATAGCTGTACTTCTCAATTTTAATGCTCATCTATTAGAATATTTTCATTACTACAGGAAAAAAAGTTGATTCCATCTGCCTTACATGTGGACCTCTGAAAAGATCATGATGCCACAGGAACAGAACCTGAGAAACCACCAAGGATAGGGGATGGGGTACACAAATGAATACTGTGAAGATTATAATGAACTCTATAGGAATGGAACTAGCTTTCTGGTTTTTGTTTTTTGTTGTTGTTGTTTTGGGTTGTTTTTGTACTTAGAATTTAACCCAGGGACACTTTACCACTGACCTACCTCCCCAGTTCATTTTATTCCTTACTTTTGATTGGGTCTTGCTAAAATGCTGACGCTGGCCTTGAATTTGCAATCCTCATGCCACCTGAGTTACTGGGATTACAGGTATGTGCCATAGCACCCAGCCTGATTAAAATCTTTCAAAGGTGTTTACATTAGCTTTATAAATCATCTCAGTATAATCTCCAAGTTCAACCCAACATAACTCTAAACTACTTAATTAATTTTAGGGCTGGGATTGTGGTTCAGTGACAGAGCACTTGCCTATCATGTGTGAGGCACTAGGTTCAATTCTCAGTACCACATACAAATAAATAAAAGTTCAACAACTAATAAAAATATTTTTAAAAATTAATTTTATACAGTCTAAAATGATTAATATGACTAAATAACTAGCATACAGTTAGGCCCCTATGTATTAATTAGCCATTACTTTACTTGGATTTCTACATTAAAATTTTCTACATTATTAAAATCTCCAAAGTAGTCCAAATAAATAGGATATCAATGTTTATATTTTTATACACCTTTCCAGCTCTGTTCACTGTGAATCTAGAAGCAATGATGTATCAGTAACAATGAACACACGAAGGACCCACATTTTTAAGGTTCCGTACAAACTGGCACAAGGATTTCTTTTAAAAATGGCCGACTTCAGGACTAAGGCAGGGAAGTTGTAAAATAAGCCTAGAAGGTATTGCACTGACATTAAAAAAACAAAAAGGACACTTCACCCAAACCATAAACATAAAGGTCACATAAACAAAGATCAAATGCTATGCCAAAGGTCACATGAACAAGCTGTAGAGGCTTCCATTAGCCAACTTTGATATACTTTTGGCAAAGAGAATAACAACAGTAACGAACTGTATATACTAAAGGCAGTAGGGGAGATCTATGAATCCAAATTGATAGTGACTATGTAAATAAAAGGGAAAAAGCTTTTCCTCACAACAGGATGTCAATTATTAAACACAAAAGTAACAGAAAAATCAATATTGCATCAATATTTCAATTAGGCACAGATTTGTGAAAATCAGTAAAAGCTAAAACCAATAAATGGAAGTTTCACAAAAAGCAAGAAATTTATAGTTTCAAATGTTTTCTTGCAGAATGATTTTTAACAAAAGAAAATAATTCAAACATTATAGTAGAGTAACCTGAAGGAAACTAGATTAACTGATCAGAATTACTATCCTCAATAATGGGAAAAATAAACATCAGGATGTCCTGGGAAAGACACAACATTACTTAAACAGTTTCCCGTGTAATCATGAGGAACAATCAAGAAACCCCAGACTGAAAACGCTCTATTAAAAATACCTGGGGGGCTGGGATTGTAGCTCAGTGGTAGAGCGCTTGCCTCGCATGCATGAGGCATTGGGTTTGATCCTCAGCACCTCATAAAAATAAATAAAGATATTGCGTCCATCTACAACTAAAAAAGTACTAAAAACAAAACAAAACAAAACAAAAAAACCTGGGGAGCTGGGGATATAGCTCAGTTGCTAGAGTGCTTGCTTTGCATGCATAAAGCCCTGAGTTCATTCTCTAGCACAACAACAAAATAAATAAATAAATAAAATGTATCTGGGGTGGGCACAGTGCCTATGACACCGGAGGCTCCAGAGGTTAAGGCTGGAGGATCAAAAGTTCAAAGCCAGCCTCAGCAACTTAGGGAGGCCCTTACAAATTGTTAAGACTACAGACCTGTCTCAAAATTAACAAAAAAGGGATTGAGGGGGCGGGTGCTGGGGATGTGGCGGAGTGATTAAGCACTCCTGGGTTCAAATCCCTGGTACCAAAAAAAAGGCCTATACTCTTCAAGAAATAAAGGCTAAATGAAAAGGAAGAAATATGACAACTAAAGGTAATACATGATCCTGGACCAGGAAAAATAGTTTTGATTTAGGAAAAAAATAAAGTGTTTATATGTAAACTTAGTCATGATGTCTGCAACTTACTCTCAAAAGATTGAGAAAAATATGAAAACATAAACAAAGTACCTATTTATGAACACATGATAACTCCTAACAAAATGTTGACAACCTATGCCAATTTAGGTGAAAGGTAACAGAGTTCATTATAAAACCTTAACAATTTTCTTTTAGTTTTAAATTTTCTAAAATGGAGGTTTTAAACACTACATTCTTACTACAAATGCATACATATAAAACTTATGAAACGTGCATACCTAGGCGCCAGATTATCATATGTATAAGCAACAGACATAAGTCGTTGAATCAAACTGGTTCCTTGGACGAGAACAAGAAACACCTTTAAAACAAGAACATTTGAAATTAATCTTTAAATATGGTAAAACAAAAAGCATATTCATACCCAAGATTCCAAATTACTGATATTTTTCTATGGCAAGACAAAAAATATCCATAGAATTATTCAAAAGTACCATAAAATTATCAAATGTTAGAAAACCAGAATTTTGTAACCATACTTAAGAACAATAACTGCAAAATGAACATTCTGAAAATTTAGAAATAGGAGGCAAAAATATTCTTTACATTTAATCCATAGATTTTTCAACATCACAGAACAGGGTAAAAAGAAAAAAAATACTATATAGTTCAAATGTTAGTGGGTTTTGCAACAAGGGTAGGGGAGAGTTTAAGTGAAAAATTAAACTTTTTATAAAAACTTTAATACCTATAGAAATTCAAGCAGTGCCAGATTCCTCAACTGTCCTGAAATAAATATTTTTTTAAAGGCAATATAACATATTATGGATAGATTCAAAATCCTGAGGTTTAATATTTACTTTAATTTTCAAAGCACATGATCCCAATAGTTAAAATTTCTAAATTCTACTTATTTACCCATTTATTGGGAAAAACTAATTCACTAATTTAACAAAGTAGTACTAAATCATTTCTGCAGGTCAGAATTCATTCTGGGAACCTTTTTACTTCAGTGGCGTACTCAACTGCAGAGAGCAATGAAACATCAATACATGCAATGTGCCAAACCGGCCAAAGGAAGGGAAGAGCAATTAAACCTGTCTCTGGCAGAATCAAGAAAGTTTCCATAGCCAGGCATAGTGGCATACTCCTGCGCTTGGAAGGCTGAGAACGCAGGATCACAAGTTCAAGGCCAAATCAAAAAGGTCTGGGACACGGTACCAGGTTTTCTGTTTTTTGTCCCCACCACCCCACCCATTCCCCGAGTACTGGGGATGGAAACCCGGGGAGCTTTACCACTGAGCTACATGTCAGTTCTTTTCATATTTTTGAGATAAGGTTTTGCTAAATGCCCAGGCTGGCCTTGAAATTTCAATCCTGTATCAGCCTCCCAACTCACTGGGATGACAGGTGTGCGCCATCATAACCAGCTTACCCTGAGATTTCAAAGCAACTTTCTAAAAGGACAGTAAGGAAACCATTTGGAAGTATGTCAGTACATTGTTAACTGGATTAAATGGTCTTCCTTACTACCTATGGTACATCAAATTAGATGATTTAGTCTCCAGAATACAAGAAAAAACTTTACCTCTAAAGAGCTTTTATGTACATAATAAACTATAATTACTTTAGCAAATAAACTAATGCAAAGAATATATATTATGCATATTTTCTATACTATAAAAAATACTGGTATATGTGTAAGAAAAAAACTCTGAAAAATAACATATAAAGATATTAATGGTAGTCACTTGAGACTTAAGGAAGCTTCAGTTGCATATTCTGATTTATTTCAAGCAAGCATACAGATGCATATATTTTTACAATAAAGCAATAAAAAATGCCAACAATGTGTACATATTAATCTAGAGTTACATATGTTTATATTATTCAAATCTCAAAGGGAAATTACAAACACATATCAACAAGCATTGCAATTATTAAGTGAGGAGCTGGGCACAGTGGCACATGCCTGTAATCCCAGTGACTCGAGAGGCCAAGGCAGGAGGATTGCAAATTTGAGGCTAGCCTCAGTAACTTAGTGAGACCCTGTCTGAAAATAAAAAGGGCTGTGTGTATGTGGCTCTGTGGTTAAGCACCCCTGGGTTCAAGAAAGAAAGAAAGAAAGACAGAAAGAAAGAAAGACAGAAAGACAGAAAGACAGAAAGAAAGACAGACAGAAAGACAGACAGACAGAAAGACAGACAGACAGAAAGACAGACAGACAGAAAGACAGAAAGACAGAAAGAAAGACAGAAAGACAGACAGAAAGACAGACAGAAAGACAGACAGAAAGAAAGAAAGAAAGAAAGAAAGAAAGAAAGAAAGAAAGAAAGAAAGAAAGAAAGAAATTGAGTTGATGAATGGAAAAGATCATAATCAATTTAAACATTTACATTATAATCTGAAAAGTTTATCCTTTAAAAACACATTACTGAAAATTATAGCAATGAAAGATTACTATTACATAATGGTTTGCAACATACATCACTGTGTGATGTATTAGATTACACTGTACTTCCCATGTTTCATTTTATTTGATATAAATGATCTATAATACTAGCAGAGATCACTTTTCTTGTTTAATCCCTAAAATTGCAAAAGGGAAATATGTTTCAGGTTTGCATTTATACCAACAGTTTCCAAACCTATGTTCATCACTATATTCAACTATCTGTAAAAATTCATTACTCTTATGTTCTTGGAAAAGTATGAAGTAAGGTGCTATTATCAAAAAGTATGGAATGAGAAAAGAAATATTACTAAGAACTAATCTTCAATTCTCACCACTTCACAGATTATTGATAGAGATGCTGGAAGGGTGAATATCTGATTAGATGAGCAAAATCAACAGTCAAAAAGAACTACTAAGCCGGGCGTGGTGGCGCAAGCCTGTAATCCCAGCACTTTGGGAGCTGAGACAGGAGAATCGTGAGTTCAAAGCCAGCCTCAGCAATGGTGAGGCACTAAGCAACTCAGTGAGACCGTGTCTCTACATAAAACACAAAACAGGGCTGGGAATGTGGCTCAGTAATTGAGTACTGTCAAATTCAATCCCTAGTAAAGAACTGCTAAATATGCTATTACACTATCTTCACTCTACTCAAAATTCACATCTTATATACTTTCTCTACAATACTCACATACATACATAATTTTCTTTATAGTACTAGAAGTAGAACAACAGAAACCAAACTCTTCCTTTCCCAGTTTGCTTCCTATCTGGTTCTGCCAACCTGGGAAACTGTACAGAACGTGTCCCCCCACTACCCCCCATGAAGATTATTCTAAAAGTATTTTATCCAGAAGAGGCAGCTGGTTTCATGCTGCAGATTTTTTTAGGCACTCCTGTAATCAGCTTTTATTTAGTCTCCTCTGAGAATCCAGCTACTGCTGAGCAGAACCCAATATTAGAGGTCAAAACCCCAGTTAAACATGATCCTTTCTGTAAGCTTCTAATTTCTTCATAACCCTAACACTTTCTTATCTCAATTTCTAGGGATGGTCAATGGTTCCTTACCACTCCCTTTTTTGCTTTTCAGCACTCCAACACGGACAAGTAAAATCAACTTCCTCTTTTAAATTTCCAATGCTGAAATACCTGGTATGGTTTCTGTTTTCCTGAATGGAGCCTGATATGCTTGGTGTGTAAATTACTGAGTTCAAATAATGAACACAACCCTATAGTTAGATAACATTAAAATAGCACATCATGCTTTCATTTTGGAAGATGAGTTGGAAAGAATTATTACTTCACCATCACTATCACTTTAAAACCATGGTATCACGTCAGCTATAAGGTCATATCAGTTATGTAGGATAACATTTCTTAGCTTAATGTGTATTTCTTTGCTTTGTAAAAACAAAAAAACACTCTCTCTCAAAACATATTAGAATTAAAACTACTATTTACTGTTAACTTCTGTACTTTACCTCTGTCAATCGTGGTATATGAAGGCCCTTAGCATGATCACCAGCAGCCTTCCTTGATTTGCCAGGCCAGGTTCTTTTCCTATGACTTTCTGCTATACCAGACCAGGCAAAGACATCATGATAAGCTAAATCCAAATCGGAGGGATCTACTGCAAACTGGCATATTAACTTCAGCAAACAAGCAAGACAGTCTAGCTGCCACTGTAGATAAAAGGGGGGAAAAAAAGTTATTTCCCTATTTTTATTCATATAACATGGCCAGAATATAATTTTGAAATTTTTAAAAGACCAGGAAATAAAACTGAGTATAGCTAGTACTTAATGTACTATAGAAATCTTGCTGCTCAAAAGATTATGGTAACAATCAAATCACACAAAAATAAAAATAGGAAAATATATACACAGAGTATATTTTAAAAAATGGAAATGACACACTCATTTCTTTCATAAAATTGTCATAAAAATGTATATAATAGACACCTACAAGACTTTTGCGAAGATACACAGTATAGAATGTAATACAATTTTTTAAATTATTTAAAATACAGAGATATAATTTACTTATCAATATCTTGAGACAAAATAGTGTGCAGTTTCCCCACAAGAGTCATATATTCTTAATATTTTGAAACCAAAGAACTTCTCAATAATTCAAGCAAACAATTCAAGTGAAAATCTTGCACTTTCTATGTGTACTCTTAAAATAAAAAGCCAGGCAACAATGGCACATCTCTGTAATCTCAGTGACTTGGGAGGTTAAGGCAGAAGGATTGCAAGTTCGAGGCAAACCTCAGTAACTTGGCAAGGCCCTAAACAACTCAGCCAGACCCTGTGTGGGGAGAGGGGGTAGATGGATGTAGCTTAATGATAAAGCATCACAGTGCTAAATAAATACATAAATAAAGTAAGTATCTCCTTAGTAAAATATTTATTTGATATGAAAAATAAAATTTACATCTGAGTTCGAGATCTTAACTCAAAAGTTTCTTTAAATAAATTAAAATACCACTTATATATAAGATGAGTTTCAGAGCTTACACTACAAAAATCTTTAGCCTCCTGTTCTCCTGATTCCAATATTCCTATATCCGTATTTCAGTAAACAGTATTCTTCCCTCAATAATATTACTAAATTTAGAGAAAGGTATCAAGATAATTGAGAAAGAAGTTGTAGTCTTTTCAACAAATGGTGCTAGAAAAATTGGACAGCCACATGAACAAAAAAAACCCTCAACCTTTCTTTATATATGCACACAAATGTTCACAATGCATCATAAAGCTAAATAATTAAAAGAACTATAAGACATATAAAAGAAAACAAGGAGAAAAATATTTCTTAGACTTAAAGGAAATTTCATTAAAAATAAAAACTTCTCCCTTAAAAGAGACATTGTCAATGTAAACATTGACAGATTGCAAACATTCCCCACAAATATATCTGAGAAAAGACTTGTCCACACTGGTAAAACAAGGGACGGGGGGTGTCTTAAAGCTCTATATTATGACAAAACAAACCAAAACCACAAAAGAACAGACAATTCACTAAAAAAGATAGACACAGTCGATAAGCACTGGCAAAGATGCTAAACATTATTAATAATAATCAGAGGACGATAAAGCAAAAGCACCATGAAATAATACCATATATTCAGAAGCTGAGGAATGGCTTTAGAAATATTTTTCTCTTTCTGCCAGGGTTGGGAATCAAACCCAAGGCCTTGTGAATGCTAAGCAAGTGCTCTACCATTGGGCTACACTCTCAGTCTCCAACTGGCTCAAATTTTAAACACCTGACCACACCATCTCAGGGTAAGAATGTAAAACAAAATTGTCGTATTTTGCATGACATAAACACTTTGGAAAAAAGTTTGGCAGCTTCCTGTTAAAGTTTATTATAGTTACCACTGTAATATTACCACAGTAATTTCATATCTGGCATTTAACAAAAAGATATGTAATTAAGACATATGCAAATGTTTACAGCAGTTTTATTCATAATAGCCCCAAACTACAAACAACTCAATGTCCATTAATTGATGAATGAATAACAAACTTTTTGTTACGTTTATACAATACATTACTCAGCAATAAATACTAAAACTATCAATATAAATTCAATCTCAAAATACATGTTAAGAAAAAGGGAAAAATATATGTATATATTTGTAAGTATATATGATATTGTTTTAATTATAGGAAATTCTATAAAATTAAAACCTAATTTAGAGTAACACAAAGCAGATCAATAGTTGCCCAAGGCTGGCTGGCTGGGAGAGGAGGAAATATTTTCTGTAAAAGAGCAGGATGAAATTTCTAATAAAAATGTTCTTTATCTTCATTATGCTGGAATATGAAACAAGTACAGACATTTTTTAAAAATGAGCTCTATCTTTAAGAGGATTACATTATTTGGTGCATGAAAAGTATACTGTAACCTCGTATTATGTACAATTCATTTAAAATGAACTTATGGCCTAAACCTGAGAGCTAAAAGTAGTAAACTCAGAAGAAAACAGTTACCATCTTTGTGACCTCAGATTAGGTAGTGGTTTCTTGCAACACCAAAAGCACAAGCACCATAGAAAAAAAGATATTTGACTTCATCAAAATTAGAAACTTTTGTGTATCACAGTCAAGGAGAAAAAATAATCCATATACTGGCAGAAAATATATGTAAATAATGTCTGCTAAGGAATTAGTGTCCAAACCAATAAACTCCTAAACTCAATAATAAAAAGAACCCAATTAAAAACCAGCAACAGCTGGGTATGATGGAGCACACCTGTAATCCCAGCAGCTTGGAGGCTGAAACAGGAAAACCTCAAGTTCGAGGCCAGCCTCAGCAATTTAGCAAGGTCCTAAACAACTTGGTGAGACTCTGTCTCAAAATTAAAAGGTTCAGTGATTAAATGCCTCCTGGATTTAATCCCTGAAAAAAAAACAAAACTCCCCCACATCACCAAAAAAAAAAAAAAAACCACCACCAACCAACCAACCAAAACAACAACAACAACAAAAAACCAGGAATGAATCTGAAATGGAAACACCACCAGGTTCAACAACTGATAAATCTCATCCTCCCTGGATTCAGCTGTAACTGAAAAGATATTTCATCTAAGAAAATACATAAACACACACATACACACTGTTGCACGTGTGCTCCTTTTCTGTTATGAATAGTCAATAAAAACAGTAAAACACGTTTAAGATCATTAACTTTAGAAAAATGCAAGTTAAAAAAAGCACAATGAGACAATTTACCATCCACTAGGCAAGCTATCATAAAAAGACAGATAACAAGCATTGGCAAGGTATACCATGCCTACACATACGCTCAAAAGAACTGTAAGCTTTCACGACACAGATGTTTACAACAGCCAAAAGATGGAACCACCCAAATGCCTTTGGATTGGTAAAACTCTTGTTATATTGACATAAAGGAATAAATTACATATAAATGTTTTTAAGGATGAACCCGGAAAAGCACTACTCTAAGTAAAAGAAGCCAGTCATAGAAAACCACACTTTGTATAATTTCAATTATAAAAGGTCCCAAATAGGCAAATCCATGGAGATAAAGAGTAAAATTAGATTAGTGGTTGTCTAGGGCTAAAGTGTTTGGGGAGAAATGAGAAACAACTGTCAATGGGTAAGGGGTTTCTTTCTGAAGTTTCTACCAGAAAATAGTTCTGGAATAAGACTGTGGTGATGGTTACATAATTTTGTGACTATATTAATAACCACGAAACTGTACATTTTAAAAAGTCAAATTTTATTATATGTGAACTATATCTCCAAAAAAGTTTGGGGTTGGGAATATGGGTCAGTGGTAGCATGCTTGCCTAGCATGTACAAGGTCCTGGATTTTAGCCCCAGCAACAAAAGAATGGAAGGAAGGGGGGCTGGGGCTGGGGCCCAGTGGAAGAGCACTTCCCTCGCGTATGTGAGGCCCTGAGTTTGATCCTCAGCACCACATAAAAATAAAGATATTTGTGTCCATCTACAACTAAAAAAATATTAAAAAAAAAAAAAAAAGAATGGAAGGAAGGGAAGAGGAAGGGAAAAAGTGGAGGGGGAGGGGAGAGGAAGAAGGAGAAGAAAGAAAATTTTTTATTAATAAGCATATCTTAACTAATTTCATTTTAAAAGTGAAATGAATTGTTAAAGTAAAAAGAATGACACTTAATTTACAACTATTCCATAATACTAAGAGAGATGTATTATAAATAGGGGAAATCAGTTGATCCAGTTGGTAATTCAAGCATGCTTTGCACCTCAGGCATTTTAAAGTATTGTAAGGATAACATGCACCACACAGGGAAGTAAAATGTTCTTTATTGATGCTTCATAAAAGTATTCACAATTTCAAACAGAGAAACTGTTAGCATGTGTTTCTGTGAAAATTTTACTAGGAACGAACAGTTTATAAACTGAATTCCTATACATGAAACATTACTCATTAATAATTTTAGTTAAATTGTCCCACAGTTCCAAAGAAGCAAAATGCACATCCTCATTCTCAGATATTCATGGGACAACAAAGAAATGACTACCAATAAAATGCAACAAAAATACATTTCAAATGTTAAGCATAGAATTATCATTGATGAATGGCTGTAGATGTGGGTATTTTCAAAAGGAAAATACCTGAAGTAAAATATATAAAAGAAAGGTTGAAAATTGTGGCAGGATTAACAAAAGCTTGGTAGATAACAATACTCTCTAAATCTACTTTCTCTCATTGTGGACACAGTAATATCTGAAATAAAATCATTAATATATAAATCCTATGTTCCACGGTAAATCTAAAAATCAAGTACTAACAAATTAATACTTGAATGGAATCTATGAGAATACTAATCTGCTTTACATTTAGTTCAAAATTAGGCTGTGCAGTTTTATTTTGCAGTGCTGGGGGTCTAACCTAGGACTTCCCTCCAACTCACTAGGCAAGTGCTCTACCACTGAGCTTTATCCCCAGTACATCTACACCATTTTAAATATCGTTATGAAGTTGGGTTTTCTGGGGTTTTGTTTGTATGGTACTAGGGATTGAACCCAAGGCATTCTACCACTGAGCTACATCCTCAGCTCTTTCTTTTTTTTGAGATAGGGTCTCACTCAGTTATTCAGGTTTACCTTGCAAACCTTCTCCTTCAGCCTCTCAAGTTGCTGGGATTAAAGGGGTACACCACCATGCCTGGCTCATTATGGAGGCTTTACTATTCCACACTCTTATTTTACTAATATTTAAGACTGGTGCTTCTTCAAGTTAGTACTGATAAAGTACCATTTCAAATTTTTTCTGTTATAAGGACTGATACTGTTGTTGAATACTGTAAAAAATATTGTAGCAATGTCCAAGTGTTATGAATTTCAAAGGCTTCTCTCAATTTCTGTATCTGTCCCCCAACAGACCAAATTTTTTAAATATTACTACTATAAAAGAATAAATGGTCAAACAAAATACAACAATGAAAAAAATGACTTAAAAGATATAAAATAATTTTAAAAAGTATCAAAACTTTAAATCCATAAGTATATAAGTACTAATATATAACATAATCTAAAAGAAAAATGATTATAAATCTGTCATAATTCTAGTAATTTTACCACTGAAGAATTTTTAATACAACAAACTTTTATTCCATACATTAAATTCTATATTTAAAAATTTCTACTACATACCATGCTCTCTTTCATTACAATGAAGTATGTACAAAAGTTACACTTTTCTAATGGAAATGGAAGTGTTTCAAATGAGATTAACTACTCAAAACTAGTGGAAAAATGAAATTTTTATTTAACTTACCACGGTCCATGATTCCTGTTCTTTAGGCTCCAAAATTCCAGAATTAAAAATTTCTAGTAACTGTTGAAGGCCACCAGCAGCAACAAACTATAAAGAATTATGAGGATAATGGTAAGAGAAATGCAGATATATAATGTAATAACCTACACATTAATCCACCAACAATATTTGTAAAATATTATGTCTTTCATTTACAGAATTACTTTCATATAAATACAAAATAACTTCTATATAAAATAAAATTTATTTTCAAGAATTTTTTTAAAAAAATTCTTGTGCCTGGTATGGTGGTGCACACCTGCAATCCTAGCAACTCAGGAGGCTCAGACAGGAAGATCACAAGTTCAGCCAACCTTAGCAACTTAATCCCAGACACTAGGATATCCCAACACTTCAATTGGAGTGAGGGAATTAGTGCTAAAATTAGAAGTGCCAAGACATTACTGTAAATTTAAGCTATGTTTTATTTTAAATAATAAACTGATTTTAAAATAAGAATTTATAGATCCCACTTTTGTTTGAAAATGTAAATTTTTATTATTGATATATCACAAAACATATGATCAAACCTTGCAACTCCAAGAATTTTTACTATTTTCCACTTGATCCTCACTTGAATCATCTGAATCTGGATAAAGGTCACTGTAACTTCCCTATGGAAAAAGTGAAAAATAAAAAAAGGTAGTGGTAGAAAATTTTTTCTAAAAAGTATTTTACAAAAATGCATTTTGTTCAATGAAAGCATTTTGCTCCAACGAAAATACAGGCATTTGATAATAGTATTGGAAGCGCAATTACCGTTGACTCTCTCCTTATTCTTCTATTAGGTTTTCCCAGTGCTTCAATAATTTCCAGTGCATATAAAAGCTTATGAGCACTCTTAATTTTGAGAAGTTCTTTCCAATTAAGTCCATCATTACTCTTAAATTTAAAAAAAGAAAAACATAGGTTTCTCAAGCCAGCTTTAGTAATGAACTCCAAAATGAAAAACAATAAAAAGACATTAGTACTAATATTACATATACTTTGAAACATTCAATTATATGAACACCAACTAAATAACTGGTACTAACAGCATACTTTAAAAAATCAGCCATTAAATTTTGTCCAAATAAAACCAATAAAATACAAACAGCAGTAATCCCAGCACATTGGAAGGCTGAGACAGGAGGATCCTGAGTTCAAATCCAGCCTCAGCAACAGTGAGATGCTAAGCAACTCAGTAAGATCCTGTCTCTAAATAAAACACAAAATAGGGCTGGGGATGTGGCTCAGTGGTCGAGTATCCCTGAGTTCAATACCCGGTACCAAAAAAAAAAAAAAAAAAAAAAAACCACCATGGGAAAATTATTAATTTGATACCATTGTTAGAATTTTCTAGGTTCAAAATGTGAAATTATGTTATTCATACTAAAAATGTATCTTTGAAATGTTATCACTACAATTACTCTGGGCTGTCATCATCATTTCCTACAACCCATCATTTTTACATAAAAATCATGAGAAGGAAGACCTATAATCACACCGAAGTGCCCAAATCATAGATAACTAGTAGCATAACATTATCACATGTGTTATTTTAGTCATTTTACTGGAAATCTACAAAAAGAAACCACTGTTACACAGCCTTTAAAAATAATCTTTAGAGTCGGGCATGGTGGCGCACGCCAGTAATTCCAGCACTTTGGGAGGCTGAAACAGGAGAATTGCAAGTTCAAAGCCAATCTCAGCAAAAGCAAGGCGCTAGGCAACTCAGTGAGACCCTGTCTCTAAATAAAATACAAAATAGGGGTGGGGGTGTGGCTGAGTGGCTGTGGCTCAGTGGTCAAGTGCCCCTGAGTTCAATCCCCGGTACCAAAAAATAATAAAAATAATCTGTAAGTGCTTGGCTAGCACAAATGAGGCACTGGGTTCAGTCATCGGCACATAAAAATAAATAAATAAAATAAAGGCCAAAAATAATAATAATAATGTTGAATTTAAAAATATCTTTGCCAAGATATTCAACACCTAATATGTGCAGTTATGCCCTATAGGAAGATTACTAAATACATATTGGTCAGTTAACTTGTATAAGCATCCAAAACAAGGACTGATGCATGTCATTTCACGGGTGTATTTTCCCTGCACATCACTTTTTTTTTTAAGAATTTATTTAACTTTACTAATTTCTGGTCTTATCAGGAGTCAGCTTGAGCTTTGATCTGGGAAATAACCCCCTAAGGCATCAACTTTCTTTTTAAAAATTAACTTATTTTACAGTAGAAGTCATTTTGACATACATTGTACACAAATGTAGCACAACTTCTCATTCCTCTGGCTGTACATGTTTCAGAGTCACTGCAGTAGCCTGCACATTACTTTTGTTGTCAAAAAGCAATATTCAAAACATATAGTAATTTCTTTAAAAAAAAAAATCAAACCATTGATATAAAAACAAATCCCTATTTTCTAGAGACAATTTCAGAAAGCATCCTTATCTTCTATTTACTGTGCTACTCAAACTCACTAAACAAATAAAATGATGCACTTTTTCTATTAAACAAGCAAAAATTATATTCAGATTGCTGAGATGTGAGTCAGAAAGTGATCTAATGTCAGTAGGAATGTAACTAGTAACATCCTCAAGGACAATAAAAAGATTTTGTAGGCCCACCTGTTCATCTGAGATATTCTGGAATGCCATCAACATGTTAGGACATGTCGGAAGAAGCATCAGCAGCTCCCAGACACGCCTAGACAAATTTTCTGCATGAAGATGAAGTTCTTCACATCTTAAGCTCTATACAAATAAGAACAACTGCTTTATCAAGACAGATCAGGAAAAAAAAAATTTAAAGAAGTTCAATTGTTTGGCATAAAAATCATTAATAATCAAACTTACTCAAGTAGTGTGAAATAAGACAATTTTAACATTGGAAATAGAATATATTTAAGACAATGAATAGTCATAATAAATCAGGGATTTTTTTTTTAATATTTTTTAGCTGTAGATGGACATAATGTCTTTATTTTATTGCTTTGTATGTGGTGCTGAGGATCGAACCCAGGGCCTCACGCATGCGAGGCAAGCGCTCTACCGCTGAGCTACAATCCCAGCCCCCTCAGGGATTTTTTTTTTTAAACTGATTATGAACATTTCTCCAGAATAGCCTTTTCCTAAAGCTGGTCATTTTCCTTAAGAAATGTCAAACAAAAGTGAAGTCACCTATTTCATAAGACCATTAGTAAATTTCAAGACTATTATCTATTTCATTTTTTGCAGGTCACTATCCAAAGAAAACCAAAGACTTCATGAATTAAATCTTTGAACAGCCCTTTGAAAGAGAAAACATACCTTTCTGTTTCTCTTATTTTGTTAATGCATATCTTATAGTCTCAGATAAGCAGACACTAAGAGGAGAAAGCAACTTTAAACAATATTATTTTTTCTATTATCTTTTGTTAAATCTTGAAGAGTATCCTAAACGATGTTTCAAAAAGTATAAAAAATAAGCTTTTAAAATTTCAATTAAAGTATCACCCCAGGAGAAAAAATACATCAAAAGCTAAAATTCACTGGGCATTTTCCATGTAGTATAATTTTGTTTATACTATTATTGCTCCTATTATAATAGTTCTTTGGTATAATACACTCTGAGGGGATGCCAAAGGAATATTCTGTAAGTCAATAAAAAGCAACATAGTTCTTTTGGTACAAGGACTTTATAAAACCAATATATAGTCATCCCCTCACTATCTATCCAGGATTGGTCCCAGGATACCCCCCGCCCTTCCATAGACACCAAAATCTGTGGATGCTCAAGTCCTTTATATAAAAGATACAGCACAGTACGATGCATATCTTCCCATACACTTTAAACCATCTATAGATTACTTAAAATACTTAAATTGTAAATACTGTATTTACAGCTGCTATACTGTATCAAGGAACAATGACAAGGAAAATAATCTTCATGTTCAGAATAGACCACTCCCTGCTGCAAATATTTTCATTCCTCAGTTGCTTTATTCTACAAATGCAAAATAAACAAAAAAAAATGCACAACTCATTGATATGGCAGGCTAACTGTACTTCAAAGGCAAGTGAATTTTAGAGCTGGAGTTTCAAGGTAAACCTGCCTTTCACAATTCAACTCTGACTCAGACTAAAACTTACCTATTTTAATCATCCTTATAAACAACACTTTCATTAAAACAGAATGCCTGATCATATTAAGCACTTAAATAGTTAACAAATGAATAAATGTGTTCCTATGTTTTACTGCTTTTTAAGGGATTACTGAGAAAATTATTTTTCCTTCAACAGAAAGATAAAATAAGTTCATGGAGCTGGTTGTGGTGGTATAGGCCTATAACCATAGCTACTTGGGAGGCTGAGGCAGAGGGATCTCAAGTTCAAGGATAACCTAAGGAAATCAGCAAGCCCTTATCTCAAAATTAAAAAACAAAATCACAAACAAAATAAGATTTGTGGAAATGAAGTCTGATATGGTTACCTCACTATCATCCACTGCCACCTTTCCTGAGGGTGGTTTAAATGATGCAAGCATTTCTAATAAATCAAAAAGAGTTGTAAGATGAGGTTCTTGTAAAAGCAAAAGCATCGGAATGTTGTCCTTCTGGGGGGGTGGTAGGCAAGATGCAGGCAGCTGAACACCTTCCCCTTTCCTTTCTCTCCGTGGTGCACCCAAAGATACAAATACCATCTATAAAAATAAAGGGGGGGGGGATAAAACACATTAAGTTTTTTGTTTAATAAAATAATAAGTCTCAACTATAAAGTAATTTCTGTTACAATTTTAATAAAATGAAAGCATTAACTTACAGACTAAATGTTTCACTATTCTGAGTCAACAGATAATTAAAACACAAACTACAATTTATATATGTACCTGCATATCCTTAAAACCAAGTTCATGAAGTGCTTTTTCATCATAATCTGTTGTTAACTCATGTCCAGATGAAATCATCCTCACAGGTCCCATGAGCCCTCCTTCAAAACAGCACAAAAGAAAAGTAAAAAAAAATTATAGGAGTTAACTCACTTGCTGACAAGAATACAAAGGTATTAGTAATTAAGTCCACTATATGTTAACCATAAATAGAACTAAGGGAATTGGAGACAGTACTTAACATGCTTTAGCAGTTTTCAGTTGTCTGAAGTTGCTGTTAGACAATAAAAATTACAAGGAAGTTCGCTATTAACACCAGTCTAACTAGATCAATTCTTATTTCCTTAACAATATGAAAAATGCTATATAAATTAAAAAACACTACAAGAACTTTCTGGGAATCTATAGCATTTCCCCAAAAAATACACACAGAGGAATATACAAAGATATACAAAAATATGCACAGATTCTTTAAATGCCTTACTTGCACATGAAACTGGCATTTATTGATAATCACTAAGTTCTCTGTCCCGTTATTATCCACAAAAACAAATGAGTGCAAAACAAAAAATCTCATTGGAATACCAGCTACAACCTTTTGTATCTATTGCTTTATTGAATAAATTAGTTCAAAAGGCTAATTGGTTTGTTCAATAAACTCAACAGACAGAAGCAATTTATTTCTAGAATGGATAAAGTTCTTTTTGCTGTCTCCACCTTTAACTTCATTTCCTTACCTCAAAACTGTGATTCCTTGATCAGATCTACCTTTCTTGAAAGCATGTTCCCATCTCAAGAACTAAGATGTTCCTGCTCAGGAATTCACAGGGTCTTCTTCCCCAATTTCTTTCAAGTCTCTCATTAAGAAAATTCCTTCTAACCACTCAATCTAAAGGGTCTCATTTTACTCTGCTTTATCTTTCCTTAAAGGACTTATTTACATCTGTCTCTCCTCAAAATACAAAAAAATTCCTCCCAGTTCCACATGCAGAGATTCCATTTTATATTTACACATGTATTCCAGGCACTAGAAAACAGTAGACACTCAAATTAATTATTGTATGATGCATGAATTTTTCAAAAGGAAATGCTTAGAAGAATAGGAAAATTAAGCAAAATTGCAAAATACTGATAATTTAAACATTAAAAACAACTCTGAAGCCAGGCATGGTGGCAATGCCTATAATCCCAGCACTTTGGGAGGCTGAGACAGGAGAATCGTGAGTTCACTTGGGAGGCTGGGACAGGAGAATTGCAAGTTCAAAGCCAGCCTCAGCACCGGCAAGGTGCTAAGTAACTCAGTGAAACCTTGTCTCTAAATAAAACACAAAATAGGGCTGGGGATATAGCTCAGTGGTCAAGTGCACCTGAGTTCAATCCTTGGTACAAAAAAAAAAAAATGTGTATGTATATATATATATTTGGTTGAATTTTCCTAATAGTGTAAAAGAAACATCAGAAATAATGACTGAGGCAGGGCAACTACTTTCTATAATGACATGTAACATTTAAAACTTGCCCTTTCTCTTCAAAT
Organism: Geosciurus inauris; assembly: GCA_004024805.1. Lineage (NCBI taxonomy): Eukaryota > Metazoa > Chordata > Mammalia > Rodentia > Sciuridae > Geosciurus > Geosciurus inauris. The sequence continues at coordinate 78,192 of PVHX01005215.1, read as the reverse complement.
AAGAAAATTCTACCAGAAACTATTTCAGAGAAGAAAAATGGTTTTCCCCAGTAAGATTCATCTTGACAATTCCCTTAAGTACAACTTTTTGCAGTTAAATCTATGATTCTTTGCTTTGTCTTTAATTCTAAGCCAAGAAATTTTGGCTGTGAGGGATTGATAAATATTCAATCATATTTTCTTTGGAATTCTTACTGTTTATTAATACAAATACAACATTTCAAACACACTCTAAAAAAGAGAAAAATAGGGTTTCTTCACTCAAATTGAATAAGACTTGAATGAATAAATTAAAAATTATTTCTCAGAATTCTTAACTCTATTATTTACCAACAAATTTTTTCACAAAAATCATGTACTTAAATGTCCAGTGATTACCTTTGTGTTTTTTCCACAGAACTTGATATTAATTTATCGCTATAAACAACTTCAGAGTAATTTCAAATTCTAAACAAAAATTCCACTGAGAACTTGATAAAATACACTAAAAAATAAATTCGACATGTCTACAATATTCAGTACATAGACATGCTAGGTATCTATTTATTCAGATTATATATATACATGTATATATAAATATCTCAAATTTTTATTCTATTTCACAAATCTCTCACATTAACATTACTATAATGATACATAACATCAAATCCCACTATTTTGTATAATTATAATGCAAGAAAAAAAAACATCTGAGGGCCCAACATGGTGACACAGGCCTGTAATTCCAACTCCTCAGGAGGCAGAGGCTAGAGAATAGCAAACTCAAGGACAGCCTCAACAACTTAGCAAGACTGGCTCAAAATTAAAAAAAAAAAAAAATTAAAAAGCAGGAAATGTGGCCTAGTGGTGAAGTGCCCCTGGGTTCAATCCCCAGTACCCACCCTCCCCTCAAAAAAAAAAACAAAACACCCACACACAAAAAAATGATTACCATAACTTTAAATTACTACAGAGCACTTCTTTAGTTTCCAATTCATCGTCATCCTTATTGGCTGATTAAAACTAAGTTCTCTCGGCCACGGTTATGGTACAGTGGTAGCGTACTCGCCTACTATGCGTGAGTCACTGGGTTCGATCCTCAGCACCACATAAAAATATTCTGTCCAACTACAACTAAAAAATAAATGTTTTAAAAAAAACAACTAAGTTCTCTCTTCCAAAAACTGTACTTCATGTATTTTTCTCTAATCATTTTGTATAATATAAAACTAGAAAAAAAATGAATGTTAGTAAAGCACAGTGTTTATTAAGCAAAACTATGGCCACTAGATGAATAGAAACCCTACATTAAATTTTAGTGATTTAGTAAATTTTTGTTCAATGATTTTTCCATCTTACTAATCAAATATAGCATATCATTGATATTTATACAATTAAAACATTTGTGGTGATGATGACTGCTAAGATAATATAACGTTGATTTGTTTCCTGATCTGATACTCTTTTCAAACATGAAAGACTTTTCCAAAAGTGAACTCATATTGTTTGATAAGAGACGTGTCTATAGTTTGTATGACCTATGCTATGGTCTGAGCGTCTGTGCTTCCCTCACAAATTCATATATTGAATCCTAATCATGAAGGTTATGCTATTTGGAGATGGGGCCTGTGGGAGGATATTAAGTCATGAGGTGAGGGTGCTGCTTTAGTGAACAGGATTAGTGATTTTTAAAAGAGGCCTGAGGAAGCATGCTTGCCCCTTCCACCACATAAAAACATAATCAGAGAGAACCACCCAACAGAAAGTTGGCCCTCATTAAACACTGAATCTGCCAGTACCTGAATCTGCAACTTTTCAGCCTCCAAAAATTTGTGAAATAAATATCTGCTGTTTATAAGCTACTCGGTTTGTGGTATTTTGCTGAGGGAACCCAGATGGACTATGACATGTTAATAGTGACTATAATGATCAAATTGGTTTTTACAATAAATTATACCACTTTCTATCTTTTACTTATTCTTTGAGGAGTCTCCCTATTTTGCCCAGGCTGACTCGCATGCAATTACAGAAATGTGCCATCATGCCAGGCTCCTATTTAGGGGGAGAGAGGGTACTTTTTTTGTTGTTTGTGGTGCTCAGGATCAAACCCAAGGCCTCCCACGTGCTAAGCAGGTACTCTACCAGTAAACTATACCTCTACTCTCCTTGAGCAGACACTTTTTATTATAAAAACTGCTTGTTCCTAGTGTACACCTATAACCCCAGCTACTTGGGAAGCTCAAGCAGTAAGATGAAAAGTTCAAGGCCAGCGTCAGCATCTTAGTGAGACCATAACTCAATATAAAAAAGAAAAGGGTTGAAGATAGTGGGAGTGTAGCTCAGTGATATAGGGCTTACCTAACATGTTTGAGACCTTGCATTCAACCCCCAGTACCACCACCACCAAAAAAATTTGTTTATTCTAGTTCAGAAAAGCAGTCATAGCTTTAAGAAAATGGTCATATAATTAACATGTTTCAAAACAAAAAAATTTTTAAACTTTGGTTATGATAAACTGAACACATGTCTAATTTTTCCCTCTGAAACTATCAAAAATATGAATTAAAAAATTTTTACATAAATTGATAGAAAAACTATTTAAGAAATCATACTAAAGTATGCAAGAAGTAAACTAAATAAAATTTAATGATGAGCATGTTCCCAAAAGACAAATTCTAAACCAGAGAGATAACTCATATTCTATAATATGTTTTATAATCATTTGTCACAGTTAACATCAACATTGGATGTTCCCACCCTACAAAAGCCAGGATGAAAGGAAGGTAAGAGGTGGGGGAGAGAAAAAACAAATGAATAGTGCCTCACAGCACTGTGGGGCATTAACAGTCTAGGCACTTTTAATTCTAGGCTTAGATATTAAATGGGTAAAGTGAGAAGGACAACAGATGGTGCAACTTAGCTCAATGGACAACCCCCGGGTTTAATTCCCGGTACCACATACACAAAAAGGTTAATTACTGTGCATTTCCAAATATGTAACAATAAATGCCATCATTCAGAACAACTATAATGCACCAACAAAAAAACGTGGGAAAAAGAAAAAGATAATTGGTAAGCTTTACCAAATTTGATAAAAATTACATTGCTTGGGTTGTGGCTCAGTGGTAGAGCACTTGGCTAGCATGTGTGAGGCACTGGGTTAGATTATCAGCACCACATTTGAATAAGTAAAACAAAGGTCCAAATATGATAAAAATTACAAATTTACATATCCAAGAAGCTGAACTAAACTTAAACCACATAAACAAAAGAAAGACAGAAGGCCTATCTATAAAATTGCTTAAAAAATAAAGTTACATAAAAATATTTAAAACCAATCACAACTTTAAAACATTACACTGGACACAAAGGGGAAAACTCAGATACTTGGTTAAGAACTTTGCAAGTCTCCAGGCGCAGTGGCTCACACTTGTAATCCCAGCACTTAGGGAGGCTGAGACAGGAGAATCGCAAGTTCAAAGCCAGCCTCAGCAATGGCGAGGCGCTAAACAACTCAGTGAGACTCTGTCTCTACATAAAACACAAAATAGGGCTACGGATGTGGCTCAGTGGTCGCGTGCCCCTGACTTCAATCCCTGGTATCAAAAAAAAAGAAAGAAAGAACTTTGCAAGTCAGGTGGTAATAATATTTGTAAAGTCTTGAAAGTACTTCTGATCTAGAATTTTATGTCTAATGCAAAGTATTCTTCAACAATGAAAACAAGAGGAACACTCCCTATACACACATTTTTTTGTTATTGTTGGAGTGGACAAAGCTTGAACATCGGTTGAAGACTTGCACTACAAGCCAGGCATGGTGGCACACGTCTGTAATCCCGGCACTTTGGGAGGCTGAGACAGGAGAATCGTAAGTTCGAAGTCAGCCTCAGCAATGGCGAGGCTCTAAGCAACTCAGTGAGACCCTGTCTCTACATAAAACACAAAATAGGACTGGGGATGTGACTCAGTGGTCAAGTGCCCCAAGTTCAATCCCTGGCACCAAAAAAAAAAAAGAAAAGACCTGCACTATAAGTTTTAAGTGAAATTAGGAAGAAAAATCCAGGCAAGGAGGTATATACCTATAATCCCAACTATTCAGGAGGTTGAGGCAGGAGGACTGCAACTTAGTAAGACCTGTCACAAAATGAAAAGAACTGCAGGTGTAAATCAGTGGTGGAGAACCCACTCAGGGAAAGAAGAATGAAAATGAAGGAAGGAAAGCAAGCAAACAGAGGAAAGAAAGGGGACAGAGGTATAAAAAATAATGAGATACTTTTTCCTGCTTAAGGAAAAGTCTTATGTTGCTCAGGCTAGTTCTAAACTCTTTTTTTTTTTTTTTTTTTTAATATTTTTTTACTTGTAGATGGACACAATATCTTTATTTTTTTTTAAATGTTTATTTTTTAGTTGTAGGTGACAGAATATCTTTATTTTATTTTTATGTGGTGCTGAGGATCGAAACCCAGTGCCTCATGCATGCAAGGCAAGCGCTCTACCACTGAGCCCCAAACCCAGTCCAAGTTCTAAACTCTTGAGCTTAAAAAGATCCTCCTGACTCAGTTTCCAGACAGCAGGTATTACAGGCAAATGTCACTGTATCTGTCAAGAGGTATCCCCATCACCACCACCACCAAAGATAAGGTCTTACTATGTTGCCGGAAATGGTTTGAATTCCTGTCCTCAACTGATCCTTCTGCCTTCACCTCTAAAGTAGATGGGACTACAGGTGCAGGCCACTGTGCCCAGCTCAGAAATTTTTCATCAAATGCCCAAGAATTTCACCTCAGAACCCTTTTCTCAAGAACAGTGTATTAGGCACTGGGGATATAGCTCAGTTGATACAGTGCTTGCCTAGCATGCACAAGGCCCTGTGTTCAATCCCCAGTACCACAAAAAAAAAAGAAAGAAAAGAAAAATAAACATTGTATTAGCTGGATACAGTGGTGCACACCTGTAATCCCAGTGACTGGGGAGACTAAAGCAGGAGGATCTTAAGTTCAAAGCCAACCTTATCAACTTAGTGAGGCCCTAAGCAACTTGGTAAGACCCTGTTTTAAAATTAAAAAGGGCTAGAGGTTTAATGCTTGTTTGCAGCTAAAGGTACCAGAGGCTTTAAGTCTTCATCCTGTACTTCTTTTTATTTCACTGAATTTCCTTAAACACTACTTCAGGGAGAAAGAATCTGTGTATTATAATTCTTTCAGCTGTAACTGACTGTTATTATACCAGATCCTTGCTGTTGTGCAGGTTAGATATGGGACAAAGGAATTTTTTCTAATGTTATCCAACTGGGATAAGATTATTAAGTAGATCTATGTCTGAGGACTACGCATTTCACAAGTGTTTTGTCAACGTGTACCACCCCCACTGGCACCCTTACTCCTGTCTCTGACTGCCATATTCCCAATATTTTTCTTTGAACCTTTGTCTTTGACTGTTTTTAATTCACAGCCTAATCCTATCAGACACATAAGGTCTTTTCGGAATCTTCAGTGGGAAACTGGTAGGGTATCTGGAAGGAAAACTGTGGAACTGTGAAGGTTTCCCTAAGTCTATAAGACCCCAAGGTTTCCTTAATCTCAAATCAGCCCATATTTTGTCTCCAGCCATTCTTCAAGATTATATATCCCAGTTGATAGCTCTAGCAGTACATTGTTGGGTTCAACAAATGTAATTTGATTTTCAGACATTTTTGTTACTGTAAGTATAAGACTGATGACTTCTGATTACTTAATCAGAGATGAAACATGAAGTTAGTTTCTTAACTTTAAAACAATGTTTAAAAAACTTGTTTAATTTTATACATTCTTTCCATTTCTATATTCTTTTTTCCTTCTCTGATTTTCTTTCCATATTATCATCCATTCTATTTGGGAAATGCTTTTGTTGAATACAGAAAACCAAGGTGATTAATTCTATTTCATGTTTTTAATCTCATTCCTACATCTTCTGCAGACTGTTTTAAATTTCTTTATATAGAATAATTTATTTTTACACTGATTAGTTTTATATATTGAATAGTTTGTAGTTTATCAGGTCTACATTGTATATTGTTTCTACTCATTCTTTCTTAAGCAATATTCATAGATTCTATTGGATAATTAAAAATAAATAAATTTTTTTAAAAGGGAGCTAGAGGTGTGGCTCAGTGGTTAAATTCCCATTCCAATGGGTTCAATTCCTGGTACCAAAACAACAACAAACTTTTTCCCAGGAACTTAATTTCATAATTTCCTTCTATGACAATGTTAAGCACTACAAGAGGAAAAAAAAAAAAAAA